>OY757943.1:4207499-4377499 GCA_963585895.1 Sepioteuthis lessoniana | reverse complement strand
TACGTATGTGTTTGTGAGTATATATATATATATATATATATATATATGTACGTATGTGTTTGTGAGTATATATATATATATATATATATATATGTACGTATGTGTTTGTGAGTATATATATATATATATATATATATATGTACGTATGTGTTTGTGAGTATATATATATATATATATATGTACGTATGTGTTTGTGAGTATATATATATATATATATATATATATGTACGTATGTGTTTGTGAGTGTATATATATATATATATATGTACGTATGTGTTTGTGAGTATATATATATATATATATGTACGTATGTGTTTGTGAGTATATATATATATATATATGTACGTATGTGTTTGTGAGTATATATATATATATATATGTACGTATGTGTTTGTAAGTATATATATATATATATATGTACGTATGTGTTTGTAAGTAAATATATATATATATATATGTACGTATGTGTTTGTAAGTATATATATATATATATATATATGTACGTATGTGTTTGTAAGTATATATATATATATATATATGTACGTATGTGTTTGTAAGTATATATATATATATATATATGTACGTATGTGTTTGTAAGTATATATATATATATATATATGTACGTATGTGTTTGTGAGTATATATATATATATATATATGTACGTATGTGTTTGTGAGTATATATATATATATATATATATATATATATGTACGTATGTGTTTGTGAGTATATATATATATATATATATATATATATATATATGTACGTATGTGTTTGTGAGTATATATATATATATATATATATGTGTACGTATGTGTTTGTGAGTATATATATATATATATATATATATATATGTACGTATGTGTTTGTGAGTATATATATATATATATATATATATATGTACGTATGTGTTTGTGAGTATATATATATATATATATATATATGTACGTATGTGTTTGTAAGTATATATATATATATATATATATATATATATATATGTACGTATGTGTTTGTGAGTATATATATATATATATATGTACGTATGTGTTTGTGAGTATATATATATATATATATATATATATATATATATATATATGTACGTATGTGTTTGTGAGTATATATATATATATATATGTACGTATGTGTTTGTGAGTATATATATATATATATATATATGTACGTATGTGTTTGTGAGTATATATATATATATATATATATATGTACGTATGTGTTTGTGAGTATATATATATATATATATATATATATATATGTATGTGTTTGTGAGTATATATATATATATATATATGTATGTGTTTGTGAGTATATATATATATATATATATATATGTACGTATGTGTTTGTGAGTATATATATATATATGTACGTATGTGTTTGTGAGTGTATATATATATATATATATATACATGTACGTATGTGTTTGTGAGTATATATATATATATATATGTACGTATGTGTTTGTGAGTATATATATATATATATATATATATATATATATATATATGTACGTATGTGTTTGTGAGTATATATATATATATATATATGTACGTATGTGTTTGTGAGTATATATATATATATATATATGTACGTATGTGTTTGTGAGTATATATATATATATATATGTACGTACGTGTTTGTGAGTGTATATATATATATATATATATATATATATATGTGTGTTTGTGAGTGTATATATATATATATATATATATATATATATGTATATATATATATATATGTACGTATTTGTTTGTGAGTATATATATATATATGTACGTATGTGTTTGTGAGTATATATATATATATATATATATATATATATATATGTACGTATGTGTTTGTGAGTATATATATATATATATATATATGTACGTATGTGTTTGTGAGTGTATATATATATATATATTATATATATGTACGTATGTGTTTGTGAGTGTATATATATATATATATATATATATATATGTACGTATGTGTTTGTGAGTATATATATATATATATATGTACGTATGTGTTTGTGAGTATATATATATATATATATGTACGTATGTGTTTGTGAGTATATATATATATATGTACGTATGTGTTTGTGAGTATATATATATATATATATATATATACGTATGTGTTTATATATATATATATATATATATATATATATATGTACGTACGTATGTGTTTGTGAGTATACATATATATTTATATATATGTATGTATGTGTTTGTGAGTATATATATATATATATATATATATATATATATATGTATGTATGTGTTTGTGAGTATATATATATATATGTATGTATGTGTTTGTGAGTATATATATATATATATATGTATGTATGTGTTTGTGAGTATATATATATATATATATGTATGTATGTGTTTGTGAGTATATATATATATATATATGTATGTATGTGTTTGTGAGTATATATATATATATATATGTACGTATGTGTTTGTGAGTATATATATATATATATATATGTACGTATGTGTTTGTGAGTGTATATATATATATATATGTACGTATGTGTTTGTGAGTTTATATATATATATATGTACGTATGTGTTTGTGAGTATATATATATATATATGTACGTATGTGTTTGTGAGTATATATATATATATATGTATGTATGTGTTTGTGAGTATATATATATATATGTGTACGTATGTGTTTGTGAGTGTGTGTATATATATATATATATATATATATATATATATACACGTATGTGTTTGTGAGTACATATATATATATGCACGTATGTGTGTGTGTGTATATATATATATATATATATATGTACGTATGTGTTTGTGATTTTATATATATATATATATATATATACACACACACACACACACATATGTAATGTGTGATTGTGAATATATATATATATATATAGTACAATTAAATGGAGACTCAAACTCGGTTAAATCGTCATAATAAATTTATTTCGGCGGAGAATATTGTTGGTATATTCTCCGTCTCGTCAGATGACTCTTTTTACGTGCTCTGTATTGTCCCAGAGATGCGAATGAGGAGTTACAGTTCGTATTCAGAAGATAAATAGGAAAATTAAAGAAATTAAAAAATCAATTAAAAATCAGAAAACAAAGATAAAGATAAAAATAAAAATAAAAAACATAAAAATAAAAAATCAAAGTGGAACTCAAATCACAACGCTACAAATTCTTTCGTTCATAGGCGTGAGCAGAGGGTGTGAACATATTATATGTTAGAACGATATATATATATCATAGAAATATGTGGAATGTTGGATATATCAAACACTTAAATTTAAATGTGATATTTCATTATGCTTTATTTCATTTTCATGAACTTCTTCAGACAGTGACTATTCTCTGAGTTTTTCTATTTAAAAGTGAGGAGAAAAGATGTGATGGTGGATGAGTTGTAGCAGGAAAGTTGGCAGGGATTTAAATTCAAATGTATCCGGTTTCATTGAAAATATTTTGTTTTGAAATTGGAGATTGATTTTATGGAGCTGATAAGAAAAAGTAGGGAAGGGTTTGTGTGAAAGGGGTTTCAGCATAACTTGTTTCATGGAAAAGATATTGATTCTAATATGTTATCACTGAAAATTGTCTGTAATGTGGTGTCTAGGTTGTAATTGCCATGAGGAAAGGCTAAATGGCAAGGAAAAACAAATGGACAGAATTCTTAAAAGTATGGTGGCACAGAGTGAAAAAATGTTTTTTTTCTCATTTTCTGAGAATTAATTTTTTATTTATTGCAGACTTTTTGTCCTCATCTTGGTAGTTTTTTTTGTGTTGTTTCTTCTTTCACTACATTTCGGCCAAATTTCACCTCTGGCCTTCTTCATGTGATTTACCGCGACCTCGGATAGGAATGCTGAGTCTTGTAACCGTATCCCCAGTAATTACTGCCTTCCATAGTTGTTGTCTATCGCACCACGTTTTTGACCAAGTAAACCTTTGGCCAGCTTGGGTAGGATTTGAAACCGCTATCTTCTGACAATGCTCACCTGGAACCGTAGAGACTCAACGCCTCTATCTGCTGTGCCACGGGCCCCGAAAGGCGATCAAGGATGGATGTTTTTGGTCTTATAAATCCTTATCTGGTCTTCCATAGTTGGGTCAAAAACGTGCAATAGACAACAACTATGGAAGGCAGTAATTACTGGGGATATGGTTACAAGACTCATCATTCCTATCCGAAGTTGTGGTAAATCACCTGAAGAAGGCCAGAGGTGAAATTTGGCCAAAACGTAGTGAAAGAAGAAACAACACAAAAAAAACCTACCAAGATGAGGACAAAAAGTCCGCAATGAATAAAAAATTAATTCTCAGATTAAGAAGCCTCATCTCAAAATGATTCCAATTAAAGACAATTTCTCCTTTTCGTTTCCTATTTGGATTTTCTTTCATTCAGTATTATGTTCACCAGGTATGATGAGATTTGGTAAAAACCTGGACTTTGTTTTGTATGGTTTGTTTTGGAGATTATAGTCTATATATATATATATATATATATATATATATATATATATATATATATATATATGATAATACAAGTACACTTGATTCATAACTACCACCCTTCCCTGCAGACTAACTTACCATTTATCTAATGCTCACGCCATTCGTATGCACATCAAGAAACATATCTTACTTGACAGCAACACCCCCTTGAATATTTGAAATATTTCAGTAGATAATACAAACAACCTATATAGCACAAGCTGTCAAAAAAGATTCTAAATACTTGAAACCATTCTTATAAAGAACACTGCATACCTCACAAAATCTCTTTATTTACTGGCAATGATATTTAAATGCATCTGACACAAGTGCATAGTTCAACAGCCTTGGCAATTCATGGTCACATGATCCTGATCTTTGAATTTTACACATTCAAACAAGCACCAATGGACTGCATGTTCAAATACTATGTCAACTGTATACAATGAACGCTCTCGTTCAAAATATTTAATAATTACTAAAAAAATCTTGTAATCTATAGTGTTAATATCAGAGATTTCACACACTCATTAACCAGCCTTCATCCTCATTTGCAACATTTCACTTGTAAACCTGAAAAGACAAATAAAATGCTAAACTCCAAGTCTTTGTCAATCATATTTACAAAATATTTATATGTGCATGTTTGTGTGATACAACCCCCCCCCAAAAAAAACAAAACAAAACAAAATTTTAAACTACACATATTTAATCACCTCTCTTGTCAATGTATTTAATCTAACATTTTTCTTTGCCCGACTGCATCTTTGTAGAGGGGTAAGACGCCCCGCAATGGGTGTCCTGGATATGACACCAAACAATCTGATGGTGAGGCTTCAGTAATGCTGCGGCTTTGGGGAATACGGAGCACCCCTTCATTGCCATTCCTCCCAGGTCCACTCTGGCTCAACATGATAGCACCTGATATGGTCCTATCTACGGGTTAAATAGAACTAACAGCATACTTATGCTAAACTGAATTGTTTGACTAAACTGAATAGCTTGAAATAGAAATGCTTTTGACAAACTGTACTTACATCTAAACTACGTGCTAATGCTAAACTGAATTATTTGAAATGGAACTGTTTTTTGACCTTGAAACTGTACTTACACTAAACTGATCTGCTAAATGTAGAACTGTTTTGACATTTAACTGTGTGTAAACAAGGTCTGTACTTATACTAAACTGAATTAGCTGAATTAGAACTGCTTGTCTACACTGAATTGCTTGAAATAGAAATGTTTTTCACAATTAAACTGTACTTACATTTAAACTGTGTACTTATCCTAAGATGAATTGTTTTAAATAGACCTATTTTCATAAAAATGGATTTAGCATTAAATAACCTACAAAGGTTGATTTGCCATAAAACCCAACCAACCAGCCTTACATTTTTCTATTAAACACTTTAATATAAAACATTATATAATATAAATTCAGCTCTGGGCTGTGTCAGACTATTATCATCCTTAATCTTATTGACCTTGTGTCCCATCCTGTAGTGGGGGTTGTTAAATATATACATATATATCTGTAATAAGGACACCTGGTGAATGAGTTTTTCATATGTTGCCTGGGTGGGTCATGTTTTAAATTCACTCTAACTGCTTGGTTTATTTAGGTGTTTCTGTGACATCCCAACTCTGTCTATTCAATTTCAAAGCTGTGCCATTAAATTTTATGTTGAATCCATTTGGAGTCAGTGTTTTTAAACATTTCATCCATTTCTCTTTGGGGAAGTCACTGTGGCATAATGGTTAAAAGTGCTGGACTGCAGCCTCAAAATAAGTGAGTTCAAACTCCAGCCATATTCACTTTTAGACTAATATCATTGTGAAAAGTGTAAATTTCCTTATCTCTCCAGCTATGGGTTAAACACTAACACTGTCCTTCCTCTGTAAAGATGACTTTGGCTTTAGATAACCCATGAATTTTGCTATGCTATCAAACAAAGAAACCAAACAATTTAACCTTGTGTGTTTCTATTGTTGTAATATCATTTAATATGGATTTTTTTCCTTTTTCTTTCTGTTATGATGAACCTTGTGTCTGTTAAAATCATTATCATTTGAGCAGAATTGTTGTTCTCCAAGTATTAGTTTGTTGTAATCCATTGACTTGATTCTGCGTTGGTAATTATTTGATATAAAGTAAAAAGACAATTTTGATAGAAATAGTTATGATAGCGTAGACACAGAGTCAATGCCGCCCAGTCAGCTGTGCTGTAGAATGCACCGACTGCATCTCTGCAGAGGGGTAAGCTGCCCCCACAACAAGTGTCCTAGATATGACACTGAACTGCATTTGATGGCAAGGCTCCAGCCCTGGAGCTTTAGGGAATGTGGAGTATCCCTTTATTGCCATTGCTCCTAGGTTCACTCAGGCCTGGATTGGTAGCACCTGATTGGGTCCTATCTCTGAATCAAATAGAACTGTTTGATATTCAAACTGTATGCAAAGAAATGACTTATGCTAAATTAAATTGCTTGAAATAGAACTGTTTCATCATTCGAATTTGTGCAAAGAAATGACTGATGTTTAATTGAATTATTAGTGATACATAGCAATACTTGGAACCATTTAACTTTGTTGACTTATGTTTACAAGTAATATGTATCTAATATATATGAATAAATCAAATTTGGCATTAAATAATCTACAATAATTGATATGCCATAAAACCAAACCAAACCAAACCAGAGTCAACGGTACTTGGTGACTGTCATTTTCTTGCCTATGCAAGCATCAGATGAAGTGGCTCCCACATGATGAATATCTCTTTATATACTGTTGTGTGGGGAGCAGGATGGGAAGGCTGATCTAGTTTATACTGCATGGTTGTGTGACTATATCATATTCCTTTTGTGGTTTGTTAATTTAGTTATTTCATTATCCTTAATATATAATTTTCTAGTGTATTTTCATATTATTATCAATATTCTTATTTATTTATATCAATAAACAAAAATGAATAATAATATTAATTGTAAAAGAAATTTTTCTTGAGCTTTGGGGAATATGGAATCACTTCTTTATTACCATCACTTCAATCCAAAGTTGTATTAACAGTTGAGCTCCCATCTAGGGGTCAAATAAATCTGTTTGAAAATTATTAATATTGGATAGGAATGTTTGAAACCGTATAACTGTGTTATCATTATTATATGGGAACAGTTACTTAAAACAATTTGCTTGAATTATTAGTATTGGATTGGAATACTTGAAACCCTATAATTGTGTTTGGTTGGAATACTTGATATCAAATAACTGTGAGCAAATAAATGATTATAGATTAAAAAAATGTGTAATAGAATATTCAAAATAGTTATGATTATAATGAAACATCTACAAATGAATTAAATTTTGGCTTTAAATAACCCCTAACGAGTTGATGTGCTGTTAAAAAAATAAGCTAAACCAACTGAATTGCTAGGGTGTTTGAATTAGGGATTTTTGTTCTCTTTGACTAATTGCCCTTAAAAAGGTGAGAAGGTCTAGTTTATCCTCATATTTACCTGTAACTGAAAGAAAAGATGGATATTAGTATTGTGACGGCAAATTAACTAGAATCCCAAAACGGGACCTTATTTTTCGCACGTGTGAAGACAGGGCAGACTGGCACTTGATCCCTTGTAGAATAAGTCCTTGTTCAGAGTCCTTTCTCGGGCATATAGGAACTGGCATATTATGTGGGGGTTAATTTATGGCTAGACTGACCGCAGTTGGCAAGGGGTTTCCAATTTTCACACTATTCACACACCCACCAAGGCCACTGGTCTTCCTACCCCTAGAACAATGGAAGATATGAACTCTAGGTTTATATGTAATAATATTGATTATAGTAGTTGACAACTCCAGTTTCCCGTATAAGAATTTTAAAGGAATTTATTGGACAATTTTAAGCAAGCATAACATAAGGCGAATAGAAGCTGAAAAAGAAACATGAAATAACAGCTTGGTAGCAGATGACACAAAGAACGACTCGAGCATGTGGGAGCATTAAAATATATCAGTCTTTTTACTACACATAGATACAAATCTTCAAAGTGTCAACTATATTATAAACCGATAGTACAGAAACAAATGTCTTTCTTCTTTTCTTTTCTTTCGTCTTTAGTCTTTTTTCAACTTGAGAGAGAGAGGATATATAATTGGGTATAGGGAGAAACAGTTTTAAAGTCTACTTATCTTTAGACGACTTTCCTTTAGAGAGCATTTTTCTTTCTCCCTTTTTTTTTTCTTTATTCTCGGGTTGACGGCATTTATTTAATTTTTGGAGTCTGGCTTGAAAGTAGGGTTCCTTGTCTTTCTTGTCCAAGATATTTCCGTCTTTCTTTTCCTGGAGTCTTGTCATGCACTTCACCCCATCTGGTCACGATGATGTCTGATCCAAGACTGACTTTCTTCCTCCCTACTTCTGCTGACGAAAGGAGCTCCCACTTCCGCCCTAGGGCTCCAGCCAATCATTTGGCTTCTCTCTTCTTCTCCCTGGTCAGGCGATTTGTTAGGGCTACTATATGTCACCTGAGTCAGGTTACTGAGTACAGATAGCTTGACCCACATTTTTTTCTCTTCCTTCAACGACCAGCCGAAGTTGACCCAATTCTTTGTTTCTCTTTTAACGGTCAATCTTTGACAGCTTGCTAATTCAAGCACGAGGAATAGTAGTAATCTTATTTCTCCTTTCTCAATGGGAGACCACGTGACAGTATGTTGTTAAAACCAGATTAATAGAAATACATGAAACCATATAACTGTGCAGCCCATTGTATTAAGAATGGTTTCTTGAGGTTATATTTGATTACAAAGGATTATAGCTTTACTTATTATCAAGATGACTGCTCCTGGCAAAGCCCCGGGGCCTGTTCTGGACTTCGGTCTGGAGCGTGGCCCTGGAAAAGGAACAATGGCAGACTTGGGGCCTTTAATTAGGCACCTAGTTTCGACTAGGCTACCTTCGGGTGGGTGAGCTGCATTTTTGTCTCCTTTGTCCCCCTTGTACGGCACTAGACCATGCGTCTAGTTTAAGCCATTAACTGGCATACGTGCCCGGACCCACATTTGGGTTCGTGAAACTGCTTGCCTCATCAGGCTCACATTGCACTAAGTGAGCCGATGAGCAGCACTGACAAGCAGGGTTCGAGTCTCGATTCGTTCCCGACCTCCCCTCCCCTTTATCCCCACTTTAATCGGCCTTCGGGCTTTTGACCTTGTGTCAAGTCGTGTCTGGTGGGAGGCAGCGACAAATAAATGACTGATAATGCTGATATTTCAATAGATTGTTTGTTGTCCGGGTGCTCAGGTGAAATAAACTAAAATAATTTCTTAAAATACTATCATTGAATTTGAATCATGAAATGAAATTCAGCACGAACGTAGACCATTCAAAATTATCATAAGTAGTAAATTGGGTTGAAAATTTGTTTATTTTCATTAATTTTTTTATTTTCATTAATTGCATTTTGTATTGTCCAAATAAAAACCTTGCTCTGATATGCAGTTTTTGCTGGGTTAGTGCAACATTTAGAAACATGAGATTCTCATTGCTAGAGCATTTTTTTACAAACTTATATTCATAATATAAAAAAATGTGATTAAATCTCTGTTAAGTCAATGTCTCATGCTAACAATGACTATCTGTAAGTATTGATTGATTTTAATGGCATGTCAACCCATCTTGGGGTATCTTATGCTTAGAGATTAAGGAATCACATTAATTTTTACACTAACAAGTACTACTTCTCCAGGTCAGAGTTGACCTGGAAGTAATGACAATAAAGGGTACTCCACACTCTCCAGAGTTTCACCATCAGATGTAGGTTAGTGTCATGCCCAAAGCACCCCCTATTTGTGGGGAGGTGTCTTATCCTTGTGTTGGGGATGCAGTCAGTGTATTCAAAGTCTCCCTTTTAATTGTTCATTGTAACTTCTTAATTGACAAGGATTTTAGAATGTCTAATTGTGGTTCAAGTCTTGGTATAGATGGATTCTTCAACTAGTACTGAGTTTGGCAGAACGATCTCTTTGATTTAAAATTGTCATCAAGCAGGTGTTACTAGCAGTGAATGGAGAGGAGCTGCTGCCATGTCTTTTCAGTTGCCTTCATGGTATAGAATGATAAACATTATGTGTTTCAAGAGTACCTCACTGCATAGTGACATCTTGGAGCCTGCTTGCCAGATCCGAGAAGATAAACTTTGAATTTAAACTCTGCTCTGCTTGAAAATTGACCTTGTGTCAAATCTTGCTTGTAGTGAAGGGGTTGGGTAAATAAATTTGTGTGTGTGTGTGCACGTGTAATAAGTGACTGAGTGTTAGATTTGCATACTTTGTAACATATACATGTAACAATAAATCAGCTAAAAGGGTACTGACAATCTATAAGTATTGATTGATTTTAACGGCATGCAACCCATCTTGGGGTATTTTATACTTAGAGATTGAGGAATCACTTATTAATTTTTAAACAGATCTATTTAACCTATAGATAGGACACTAACAAATACTACTTCTCCAGGTCATTGTAAAATCTTGGAGCTTGCTTGCCAGATCCAAGAAGGTAAACTCTGTATTTAAATTGTACTCTGTTTGAAAATGGACCTTGTGTCAAATCCTGCTTGTAGTGAAGGGGTTGGGTAAATACCTTTTTGTGTGTGTGTGTGTGTGTGTAATAAGTGACTGAGTGTTAGATTTGTATACTATGTAACAATTAATTAGCTATAAGATAGCTTGGCACCCCAGCTTGTTGGGGGTAAGTTCTAACTTGGAGCTCTATTGGTGTAATGGTTATAGTTGTAGGAAATGGACACGGTGACTCGAGTTCAAATCCTGGACGAGAATGATTGCATTTCACATAGCACTAATACCCTTGGGAAAGGTATGAATCCAATTATTCTCCCTCCAGCTATGGGTAAGTAGTAGGACAGACTGGGTTCTTCAGCCTTGGTGAGGCAACTAGTCTAGGAAAAGGAAAACTCTGAATCCAAACCTGTTAAACTCCACTTAAAAATTTGACCTTGTGTCATATCCTGCCCGAGTGGAGGGGTTGGTAAATAGGATTAAAGCTCTATATTTCGTCATGGTTATTTTTGCTATCAGTTGTTTAGAAATGCTATGCCTGTATAAACCATGAATCATTAGACCCTTTAGACTTTGCTGTTAATACTGCTGCTGCTGTGTCCCCCTCCCTATATAATCCAACCAATACTAAGATCTCTTTTTTTTCTTTTTTTTTTTTGTCCTTTCATTTATATTGTTACTTTTTTTCACAATCTCTCAGCATTTGAGCATTTTGATCATACTGGCAGAAAAATTATCTTTCAAGTCAGAACAAGGATCTTAGACAAGACTTTTGTTAACATGTGCATTGTTAGATTTTCATGCTATATATATATATATATATATATATATATACTCCCCTACCCCCCTAGGGTCGAGTTCTCTAGCAAAGAAGTAATCGTGTTGCCATTAGCGCCTTTGCAAGTCTCTTCGTATTTGAATTGAGATCTCGGCGGCCGTTGAACGGATGTATGTAAACAATAGTAATTGTGATTCATAACCGTCTAAAATGTACTTCGTAGCTAATATCTCCTCGTGGCTAAATGGTTAGAAGCTTTGGCTTGGCGTTTGAGTCAACCGGGTTTCGATCCCAGCTATGGGGAGATACTGTCTAGCCACACTGATGAGTTCTGATAAACGAAACAGATCTGTCTGTGGATGACATATATAAACAACTAGTCAGCTTTAAGATAGCTTGGTAGCCCTGGTTGTTGAGAATGAGTTCTACCTTGGAGGTCGATTAAAGCTCAGCATGGGAGTGTCCTTGTGGTGTAATGGTTAAAATGATGGACTGCAGGATCATAGTAAGCGAGTCTGTACTCCAGTCGTGCTATTACGTTCACTTTCGGACAAATACCCTTGGGAAAGGTATTAACCACCTCATCCTCCCAGCTATGGGTTAAATAATACCACTACTGTTCTTCTAGGAGAATAGCTTTGGCATTAAATAGCCCACAAAGGTTGATATGCCATTAAACAAAGAAAGGGTTAAATAGTACCAATACTGTTCTTCAGTATTGGTTTTTGCATTAAATAGCCCACAAAGGTTGATATGCTATTAAACAAAGAAAGGGTTAAATAGTACCAATACTGTACTTCAATATTGGTTTTTGCATTAAATAGCCCATAAAGGTTGATATACCATTAAACGAAGAAACCAAACCCAAAAAAAGCTCAGTATATTTCTTGGTAAAGAATCAGTTGCCTGGAGATACTATACCAGTGTAAACCATGTATTGTTAAACCCTTTGGATTTTGCTGCTGTGCTAGTTTGTATATTTCAACCAACATGGAGTTTACAGTGCATTCAGTTACTTGAATGATTTCAACCCAATTTTAATTGGTGGTAGGTGGGTTGTGTGTGGGCTTATATCCAGTTTGTAGGTTGGAATACAACTTTAATCTTTTATTTCCTTCCTTCCTGCTTAGGAGGTGGGAGAGTATATTAAGATGATGGTTGAGAATTTTATTATTAGAGTGACATTCTGAATCTAATTAACCTGTCAAGATTGCATTACCAAATTTGGAAGATTTTGATCTGGCAGTACTTGGACATATTACATAAGGTTTGTAAGATGGTCATTATTTAAAATAAAGGACATAGAATTGCTTTTATTAAAGTTTACAATAATTATTTGGAAGCAGTACTTACATTACTTACAGGTTGTAAGATGGTCATTATTTAAAATAATTATTCAGAAGCAGTACTTACTCATATTATATACGAGTTTTAAAGTTGGTCATTCTTAAAAATAAAGGACATAGCAAAAATTGTAGTATATAAGTCAACCTTTTAAACCTAAAACAAATATCTACAAAGCTAGGGGCCAACTTATATGCAAGGCTAAAATCTAAATCTTTAACACAGAGTGGTCAACCAGTGGTAAAGGTTTGGATTTTAGCCCTGTTCTATTACTGCCCCCTAGTTTTGTAGGGCTTTTTTTTTTCTTTAAGCTTACAACGTCAAGTTATAAGATACAATTTAAATAAGGACAAAGAAAAACAGACATTACTACTTTGTAAGTGTTTATTATTTATACTGGTGCGTTGTTGTAGCATTTTATTCATTTCTATAAACAGTCGCAGTAGCTAAAGACATTTAAGCATGTTAGTAAAGTTGGCGACCATAGTCGAGGGTAACCCGAAGGCTTCCTTTTCAATAGCTACTACACCAATGTGTAGGGGAGGGCGCTACTCCTTCCCTGGATTGCTCTACTTTACCCTTGATCCGTACCTTATAATGCTGAGTGTTAAGCAAGGAGGCATCAAGTACCATTTTATGAGTCTTTGGTATGACTCGACCTGGGATTGAACCCAGGTCTCCCGGACCATTGGCGAACACTCTAACCCCTCAAAATTGATTCTATTGAGTTTGGGTTGTTTCATTCTGATATGGAGTGCCTTGAGGAATTTGTAATTTTTGTTTGTTATTTTGTTGTTCGAATATTTGTTGTTTTTGGTAAGAATTTTCCAAAACTCTGTAAAGGACAGATACAAAAATATGTAAAAAAAACCCTGAAATTTGTGTGTGTGTGTATAATATATATATATATATATATATATATATATATATAAAGGAGTGTAATTTGACAATGTATTAAGAAAAATTGATAACTAGTAGGAGAGATTTATTGAGAAGCAAAGTCGCCACTATAGTATTTCGGTTATAATGAACCATCATCAGGACTATGAGGGATGATATTAGTGATTTTAAATCAATGATGGATGTTTAAAAGTGCAAAATACAAAAACCTTGGGAAAATTTGTATAACAAGAAAAAGTTTCCCGTTTAATCAAACACTGATTCACTAATTAAACCAAATTTAAACATCCTTTGTCTCCACTATTTAGTATTTCCTTTTGAGTTGCTGCATTGATTTTACGGTATCCAGCGGTATTGGTTAATAAACCTCTCATGATTCATAGGTTCCTTAGTACTTTCTGCCTAATCTTCAGCCATCATCCAGGGTGTGTATGTTGCAAAAGTGATGTGACCTTTGCATGTACATGACTATTTTGAAAGTATTGAGTATTTGTTTATACTGGTATGTTGTAGAGTTTTTAAATTTGGTTCTATAAATAGTCTCCTGTACTAATGTACTTAAATGTCTTTAAGACATTTAAGTACATTAGTACTGTAGACTAATTAATTTGCCATTGCTTGTGTGCAATGTAGACCTGTGGCTCAGTGGTAGAGTTTTGGCTCTGCATTCTTTGGTCCCTGGTTTGATCTTCAGTAGGAGAAATCACAGTATACACTGCTCATGAAACCTAATAATGGTGAAACAAATGTCCAGTGGTGCCATTTGTCGTATGCAAGTGTTTGCCAGATTTTCTGGTCATGGTAATTCAATTTACAAGGATAATTTTGGTATTAAATAACCCATGAAGGTTGATATGCCATTAAACAAAGATACCAAACCAAACTTATGTAAACAATTCCAGCTTCAAGTAACAATTCTTAATTCAAATAATTTATAGTTTTATAGTTTCAAGTATTTCTACTTGAATACAAACAATTTTCTAACGGATATTTTTGACCCATCTGATCATCAGACACAGTTTAGTGTCACATCTCGGACACCTGTTTTTGGCGGGGAGGTATTACCCCTCGGCAGGTGAACATGTTTCAAGTCCTGTCAATAGGGGTTGTGCATGTACCACAGATCCCTCCGCCTTCCTAATTTGGAGAGTCTGCTTAATTTTCTGCTGAAAATGAAATTTATCATTCTCATCTTTGATAGATTAATTATCCTGGGTGTTAACTGGTGATCTTGCTGTGTAATTAGTATTAATAACTTTAATTTCATTCAGTTTGTCAAACAGGACTTTAGTTTTATCTTTGGAAATCTATATTATATTTTTATTTGTGTTTTGTTTGTTTATTCGCATTACACTCATCTATATGTCCTCCCCACAACTTCCACCCTCTCCTTTGACTTGTCCAGTTGGCTGGAGCTGTAGATTACACCTACTGCTTCTCTGCAGAGAGATAAGACTCCTCTAATGAGTGTCCTGGATATGACATTAAACAATCTGATGGTGAGGTTCCAGTAACGCTGGAGCTTTGGGAATTGCAGAGTATCTCTTTATTGCCATTGCTCACAGGTCCACTGTGGCCCGGAGTGGTTGCACCTGATAAGGTCCTATGTATGGGTCAAATAGAACTAAACTGTGTGCTTATGCTAAACTGAATTACTTGAAATAGGTCTGTTTTGACATTTAAACTGCATACTTATGCTAAACTGAATTGTTTGAAATAGAACTGTTTATATGTTTAAAAAAAGATTTGGCATTAATAATCTACAATAGTTGATGTGCCATAAAACAAAACAAATCTCCCTTAACCAAGTGAGATATTCTTCTACATCCCCTCCCTATAGCCAAGTGGGATATTTTTTCCACACCCCTCTATGTAAATGTTGCTTCTTCAGATTAAACACTATGTTCAACTCTGAAGGATTTGCCCTCTGCTAACGTCTGTCCTCACTAAGTATCATAGTAAACATAAATTAGTGTATATTGGTTTGCTGAAGATCTGGTCAGCTCCGAGGATCTGATAAACTCCAACAATATCCAAGGAAAAAAGAAAAAGATCTCTCAAGATTCTTTGTTACTGGCAATATTGTTATTCACAAAATAGAATACAAAACTACAAGGGGTGTGTTCAAAAGTTCATACGGTGATGTCATATCTGCTGTTTATGGTTTTTTGACCAATGGAATCCAAGCACTGAAAGACTGATGAAAGAATAAATAAACCTCATTTGATTGCATTCCATGAAAGTATCTTGGTCAGCCTATGAAGTTTTTTGCTGACCCTTGTATATGTTGATATTGTAATTTCAATAGAATTAAATACTAGCAAGTGAAAAGTGTATTGAGTATTATATAAATTGTTATTATTGTAATATTACGGACGGGTACTGTCATTGAATTGTGGCGGTCTCAAGGTTGGAGAACGTGCGAGTACATCAGCTGTCATCGGACTTTGGGTACATGGGTCTGACGATCAAAAATGTCACGAACCTCGCTTGTGCAGGCAGAATGACCTGTAGAGTTCAAGCGTGATTTTAATATCATGCGTAAACTTTCACGTGGTACACTATTATTTTCACTGGTGATTATCGAGCCTTCCGGAACCTTTGAATTGATCCATCAAATTGCTATATAAGAAATCAAGTAACAAGATTTTGGCAGTTTGAGGCAGGTTTCCAAACAGGTTCAACAGAGGTCTACGACACTCCAACCCATGTCATACCCAGCCTGTCAGCAATTCGACTGATATGAAAATATCAACAGGCCAATGATAATGACGCCGCTGTCATGGTCAAGAAGAGGAGAGTGAACCTTTCTACATATGCTAGCTGAAGTGCATGGAGGGAAAGGAGACATTTGATAGAAACAAAAAAAAAAAAAAAAAAAAAAAAAGAGAGAGAGAAAGCGAGGAAGAACGCTACTGAACAAACTTTTTTAACTGCAGACCGTTATAGTTCCCAAGAATAAAAGCGACTACTATTTTCTTCAAGTTTTGAGTGTTTCTTTTTTTTTTTTTTTTGTGAATTGCTTTCTTTTAGACACAACGTTTTTTGGTCCTATGCTACAATATATATCTTTGTATCGTTTATGTCAAGGGCATCAATAAGATTTATATCTTATAAAATTGCAAATCATCCTTTCTTGTAGTCCATTCCACTGGTGCTTTAGAATACGCTGACTGCATCTCTACTGACAGGTAAGATCACCCCCACCCCAACATATGTGCTAGATATGACACCAAACCATTTGATGGTGAGGCTCTAGTTTTGGAGCTTTGTAGGAATGTAGAGTACCACTTCATTGCCATTACTTCCAGGTCCACTCTGACCTGGAGTGGTAGTACCTGTTAGATTCCCATCCACAGGTCAAATTGAACTGTTTAATCATTTACTAGATTTGAAAATGTTTCAGTTGAATAGAATTGTGTTAGATAGCAATACTTGAAAACATTTAAATGTATGCAAAGAAATGAGTTCTGGCGCATTTAAAAACATTACCTACAAACTATTTGTTTCTAAATCATATATTTAATACATATGTATAAACAGTATTTGACATTAAATAACCCACAAGGGTTGATATGCCAAAAAGCACAACCAAGCTCCTCTTGATTTTCATTTTTGTTTGGTCCCATGGAATTTCCATGGGTTCTGCCACTATGAATTATTCAACAGATTTGATCTAATGAAGTGACCACCTTATTAGTTTTGGTCAGATGAAGGTCAGTAAGTGACCACCTTATTCGTTTCCTGGTTAATAAAAAAAGTGAGATAAGATGGAAGTAAAAACAGCTTGTGGGAAAATAAGCTTTGAGAATTGGCATTATTAATGTCGAATAATTTCTGGTGTTCCCTCATTAATTCTGAGGCTGTTTAATGCAACTGCCCCCCCCGCCACACACTTGATGAGAATAAATATCTTTTCTTTGCTGTGGGTATTTCCCTTCATTCTCTTCAATTTCCCCCCCCCCTCTCTCTCGTGGGCACAAACTAAATCTGGCTTAGCTCTCTTACACAAAGACAAAAATTGGGTCCCATGGTGAGATTAAAATTGACATGAAGTAAATTACCCCCCCCTATGTTCAAAGGGACTGTATGGGGTTAGTAGAAGCTTGAAAACTGAACTTATAACTTTAAAGCTGACATTTAAGTTTAGTTTCTTTGTTTAATAGCATATCAACCTTATTTTACAAGTGCTTAATATTTACATGAAGCTGATTTGTACAACTGAATAAAATTGGATTTTGGTTGGGTTTTGGGGCATATCAACCATTCTTGGTTATTTATACCAAATCCATTTTTATACATATAAACAGATCTATTTCAACCAATTCAGTTTAGCATAAGTACAGTTTTTTGTTTATTCAGTTAAATGGAAAAACAGTTAATTTCAACCAATTCAGTTTAGCATAAGTACGCACTTTAGTTCTATTTAACCCATAGATAGGACCTTATCAGGTGCTACCACTCCAGGCCACAGTGGACATGGGAACGATGGCAATGAAGGGGTACTCCACATTCCCTAAAGCTCCAGCATTACTGAAGCCTCACCATCAGATTGTTTAATGTCATATCCAGGACACTTGTGGTGGTTGTACTCCTCTGCAGAGGTGCAGTCAATGAATTCTGTAGCCCCAGCTGACTGGGACAGAATTCATTAGAGTGTAGTAAACTTGGATTTTCTTGGTGTTGAACAATGAGCATGTCGTGTGTGTGTGTGTGTATATATATATATATATATATATATATATATATAAAAATGTAAATGTTTGTTACTAACCGATAATCTTCTGTTTTATGCCACTAATTGGTTTAAAATTTTGTGAGAGTATTTTATTTGAATACGGGAGTGTTTTTATATACTTAATATCCAAAAATATTACAATAATTAAATAAAATATTTTTAGTTTGTGGTTTTTTTCCCCCGAGAAAAGCCAAACGCAAATAATGAAAGTAAATATTACTTTCGTTTTCCAAGAAATATTACTTTCGTTTTCCAAGAATTTTACACAAGAATATTTTTCTGCTTTTATCACTTTTCTTTCTATTTTGGTTAACTTAAACTTTAAACCATATTTCATTGGTTCAGTAGTAAGTAAATTTCTTTTTATTCTAACGAATTGTTTGCTAAATATTTTCTTTTCTTTTTTCAACATTCCTTTTTTTTTTTTTTTTTGTTTAACTTCAACGAAAGACATCTATTAAAAAGTTTTCTTTCTTAAACCATATTTTGTCAGTTCAGTAGTAACGAATTGTTTACTAAATATTTTATTTTCTTTTTTCAATATTTCTATTTTTGTTTAACTTCAACTAAAGACATTCCTTAAAAAGTTTTCTCTTGTTAATAAACTTTAAACCATATTTCGTTGGTTCAATAGTAAGTAAATTTCTTTTTATTCTAAAAACTTATTCTTTAATTTTTTCTTTATTATTGATATCCCATTTATTATGTTGTTTAATAACTATTTTATGGTGTGCTAATTATCATGTTGCGAAATATTAACCAGCCCAAGATTTGTAATGGCACACGTCTTTCAGTAAAAAAATTAATGACCAACATCATAGAAGCAACAATTTTGACAGGGCCTTTCAAAGGTGAAGATGTCTTCATACGCAAATTCCTATGATTCCAACAGATATTTCATTTCAATTGCCATTTGCAATCACGATCAACAAAGCACAGGGACAATCTTTAGAATTGTGTGGCTTATATTTACACACTGATTGCTTCTCACATGGGCAATTATATGTTGCCTGTTCCAGAGTCGGCAATCCAGACAATCTCTTTACACAGAAACTGGAACTACCAAGAATATTGTGTATTTTATGGCATATCAACCATTGTAGGTTATTTAATGCCAAATCTATTTTTATGCATATAAAGTAAAAAAGTAAAGTTGGCAACCATAGTCAAGGGTGACCCAAAGGCTCCCTTTTCAATAGCTACTACACCAAGGTGTAGGGAAGGGGACTACTCTTTTCCCAGGATTGCTTCACTTTACCCTTGATCTATACCTTATAATGCTGAGTGTTAAGCAAGGAGGCATCAAGTACCATTTTTTGAGTCTTTGGTATGACTCGACCTGGATTGAACCCAGGTCTCCCGGGCCATTGGCGAACACTCTAACCGCTAGGCCAATGTCCAGTGTTTATGCATATAAACAGTTCTATTTAGGTTTAGGACACAGTTTAGTTCTATTTGACCCATAGATAGGATCCTATCAAGTGCTACCACTTTGGGCCAGAGTGGACCTGGGAACAACTGCAATGAAGGGGAACTCTGCATTTCCCAAAGCTCCAGCATTACTGGAGCCTCACCATCAGATTGTTTAGTGTCATATCTTGGACACTCAGTGGGGGAGTTTTACTCGCCCACAGAGATGCAGTCAACATATTCTACAGCCACAACCAACTGAGCTAGACTCTGCCAGAATAAAGCCATATGTGATTATATTATCTATACTTATCAAATAAGCCTTTTTACCATTTTGTCCCCCTTCCACAATAATGGGAGACTACATACCAAATCCCAAACCTTCATGTATTGAAATATAGGGACACACAAAGATACAGCATGCTAAGTTAATATGTCACATGAAATATAGTGAAATGCTGAGTTAAGATCTGTTTGTTGGCATTGGTAGAGTAAGAAAAGTTGGCGACCATAGTCGAGGATGACTCGAAGGCTCCCTTTTCAATAGCTATTACACCGAGGTGTAGGGGAGGGCACTACTCCTTTTCCTGGCTTGCTCCACTTTACCCTTGATCCATACCTTATAATGCTGAGTGTTAAGCAAAGAGGCATCAAGTACCATTTTTTTGAGTCTTTGGTATGACTCGACCTGGATTGAACCCTGGTCTCCTGGGCCATTAGCGAACACTCTAACCACTAGACCAATGGACCAGAGTAATCTGTTTTATTTTTGGGGTTTCTTTGTTTAATTGTATATCAACCTTTGTGGGTTATTCAATACCAAAGTTATCCTGGTAGAAGAATAGCAGCAATACTATTTAACCTATAACTAGGGAATGGGGGGGGTTGAATACCTTTCCTAAGGGTACTGGTCCGAAAGTGAATATAATAGTTTGACTAGAGTTTGAGCTAGTTTACTTTTATTCGACATTAAATCACCCAAGAGGTTTGATATGCCATTAAACAAAGAAACTGAACCAAACCAACAAACAATTAAAAAAAATGTAAATATAAATGTACAATGAACACAATTCTCTCTTGGCATAAAATAACCCTTGATAGGTTGACATGCCTACAAAATCAGTTTATTTCAAATTATGTTTAGTGGTAACATGGGTGGTTGGTTGGGGTTTATGGCATCTCAACCTTTGTTAGTTATTTGACACTAAATCCATTTTTATGCAAATAGTTCATTTTCAAACAGTTCGATTTAGCATGTGTACACAGTTTAATTGTCAAAAAATTTCTACTTCAAGCTATTCAGTTTATTCAAACAATTCTAATTCAGTTTAGTATAAGTATAGATTTTCTTTACACACAATTAAATGTCAAAACAGTTCTATATTAAACAATTCAGTTTAGTGAAAATAGTTTCAATGTCAAAAACAGTTCCATTTCAAACAATTCAGTTTAGCATGAGCATGCAGTTTAAATGTAAGTACAGTTTAATTGTCAAAACATTTCTATTTCAAGCTATTTAGTCTAGTAAAACAGTTCTAATTCAAACAATACAGTTTAGCATAAGTATGCAGTTGGTTCTATTTAACTCATAGATAGGGCCCTATCAGGTACTACCACTTTGGGCCAGATTGAACCTGGGAGCAATGGCAATGAAGGGGTGCTCCGCATTCCCCAAAGCTCCAGCATCACTAGAACCTCACCATCAGATTGTTTAGTGTCATATCCAGGACTCTCATTGGGGGAGGGGTCTTACCCCTCTGCAGAGGTGCTGTTGGTGTATTCTACAGCCCCATCCGACTGGGCAAAACATGGGCAGGTCTGAAATTTGAAACATTCTTTACCACTCAGAAAGCATCCCTTGAGTCTCTGTGGAGGGATGATGGAAATGCAAGCGATAGAAGAGCTTGTCTGGCAACATTAAAGACTGGATGTAAATGACCATCTCGGATTTTTTTTTTTTCATCTGCAAATAGAACAGCTTTGGACTCAGTCATGTCTTTGCAGCCCTTACATACCCCCAACAACTTTCAAGTTAAAAGGATGGTTTGGTTTGTTGAGTTTTATGGCATATCAACCTTTGTAGGTTATTTAACGCCAAATCCATTTTTATGTAAATAATCTGTTCTATTTAAAACAATTCAGTTTAGCATAAGTACACAGTTTAATTGTCAAAAACATTTCTATTTCAAACTATTCAAGTAGTTATATGTAACGATTCAGTTAAGTGTAAATACAGTTTTAATGGTGAAAAACAGTTCTATTTGAAATAATTCAGTTAAGCATAAGTACGCAGTTTAAATGTAAGTACGGTTTAATTGTCAAAAACATTTCTATTTCAAACTATTCAAGTAGTTATATGTAACGATTCAGTTAAGTGTAAATACAGTTTTAATGGTGAAAAACAGTTCTATTTGAAATAATTCAGTTAAGCATAAGTACGCAGTTTAAATGTAAGTACGGTTTAAGTGTCAAAAACATTTCTATTTCAAACTATTCAAGTAGTTATATGTAACGATTCAGTTAAGTGTAAATACAGTTTTAATGGTGAAAAACAGTTCTATTTGAAATAATTCAGTTAAGCATAAGTACGCAGTTTAAATGTAAGTACGGTTCAAGTGTCAAAAACGTTTATATTTCAAGCTATTCAGTTTAGTCAAACAATTCAGTTTAGCATAAGTATGTTGTTAGTTCTATTTAACCCATAGATAGGGCCCTATCAGGTGTTACCAGAGGAAAGCATCTCTCAATGACATCTAAGTTGAGGGAGGCTCTGATGATGACGAATAATATATTGATTTGAGTGTTTCCTATTTCTGTATTTTTAGATTTTCTCCTTTCCCTCTGACAGAAAATCAATCAGCTCCTCGCTGAAAAAGGGGTCAGGGCTGGGTTGATTGGCCACTGTCTGAGGCCCCCCCCTGAAGGATAATGCTGATGGGACATGAGAAATGTTTACTACTGTTCCTTGGGAACTATGCCTCCTACGGAGCACTCTATCTTAATTTGACTTTGTATCATATACGACGTGCTGTGGGGTAACTAGCGAGATAAAAACTTGGTTCATATTCTGATCATTAAATTATATTCTAAGCTATGGCCTACTGCAATTATTTTTGTTGCGTCAACTCTGCACCAATAATATTGTTGAATAAATATCATAAATTGATTTGATGTCTAATTTAAAATCTGCTGAAAAAATGTTTTTATCTTTGTGGTAAGTGGTAGTTTGAGTGGGCGTTAAATTTATCTCATCCACCCCTGTCTCTTGTATCTTATCTGGCTCGGTGAGAAAACTCTAATTCACTTTCTATTTTTGATTGGTCATGGGATAATGAGTCATTTGGATGAAGTGTCAATATTGTTCTGCATTTAGTTAAAGAGGGTGTTGGTGCAGGAGTTGGGTGAGGTATGGGGGTGCGGGCAAGCATACAAATTTTTTCTCATCTGTTAAACTTCACATGGGCAACAAAACTGTTTGCCTACTGATTCTCCGACCCTCGCATCATAACCACATCTCTATTCCTGTAAATTTTATGTCTTGTTGGTGGGATTGGGGGTGGGGAGGCTTAGAATACACTGACTGCACCCCACTGCAGAGGAGGTAAGATACCACCATGAAAAGGTGTTCTGAATATGACTAAACTGTGTTTGTTGTTGAGGTTCCAGTTCCAGAGCTGTTGATAGTGAGGAGTACCCTTTCATTGCCATTACTCCCAGGTTCACTTTAACCTGGAGTAGTATTTATATTTCTTTTTAAAACAGTTATATCTGTCTTTTTAAAACAAAGTTATATCTGACTGCATAGGTCTATTTCTAACAATTAAGTTTAGTATAAGTACTGTTTTTTTTTGTTTACACACAGTTAAATGTAAAAACAGTTCTATTTCAAGCAATTCAGTTTTATTTGATCCATAGATAGGACCCTATAAGATGCTACCACTCTGGGGTAGAGTGGACCTGGGAATGATGGCTACACTTCCCAAAGCTTAAGTATTACTGAACCTCACCATCAGATTGTTTAATGTCATATCAGGACACTCATTAGAGGAGTCTTACCCCTCTGCAGAGATGCAGTCAGCCAACTGGGCCACATATAACTGTGTGCAAACAAATGATTATCTTTAAATAGAAATATTTTCATTGAACCATTTTTGTTTAAACTATTAGTATTAGAAATACTTTATAACATGAGGAGGAATTTCAGTGGATAAAATCTTAAAGTGAGCAAGTTCAGATTCCAGTTGTGCTATTTCAGACTAATACCCTTGGGAAAAGTATAAACCCTCTTATGCTCCTGGCTATGGGTTAGATAGTACCACTACTGTCCTTTTTATCTGGATGGTTTTGGTATTAAATAACCCACAAAGGTTAATATACCATTAAAAAAAGAATAAACCAAACCAAATCAAACTATGATAACTGTGTGCAAATTAATTATAGACAAATGAATGCAATTGTTGTTGTCGAGGGTGACTCGAAGGCTCCCTTTTAAATAGCTATTATACCGAGGTGTAAGGGAGAGTGCTACTCCTTTCCTCTGAATGCAATTGTGAAAAAAAAAAAAAGTAATGCAACATTGAAAATCCAATGAATATAATCAAACATTTTCAAATGAATCAAATTTTGGTATTAAATAACCCATAAGGAGTTGATATGCCATTAAACAAATAAACCTAAGTTCAACCTGTGATTTCTTGAGTTTTATCGTCTCATCATTTTGAGGGAATATTGAGTGATTTTTTTTTTTTTTTTTTAAATTTCAATTTAAAATTGATATCTTAATAATAATGGAGATTCTCACTCCAAAAAAACAAAAATATATCTCCTTTTTTTTTTTAACACAGATGATGAAATTGTGTTCTGATTATGTCACAAAACTGGATCTAATGGTGAAGCTCCAGTTCCAGGGCTTTGAGGAATGTGGAGTACTCTTTATTGCCATTTCTCCCAGGTCCACTCTGACCTGGAGTGGCTATACCTTTTAGGGTCCTATCAAAAAGATCTGCTTTAAAATTATTACTCATGGATAGGAATACTTGATACTAGACAACTGTAAATTATTTATATTAAGAATAGTTACTTGAAGCTATATTTGTTTACTAAAGATTATTATTATTAGTTACTTGAAGCCATATAACTGTATAAATTGTTAGTATTACATTGGAATACTTGAAACCATGCAACTGGAAATTATATGTATTACATAGAAATACTTGGTATTATATAGCTGTGTGTGCAAAAAAAACCTCTTAAACAACTACACAAAAAATAAATGTACAATGAATGTGACTCCTTAACCTCTAGGTATAAAATAACCCTAGATGAGTTGGCATGTCATTAAAATCCATCAATCATTTGACAATATTGAAATTCATATATCCCTTGTAGTTATTGCACAATGGAAACATGCTTTGTATGGCTGAATTTGCATGAAAATTTTTTTCATATGGAAAATATTACAATTTTTAAATCTACCAAAAATTGTCTGACTTGATTTTAATAAAAATTTTGGGACTTAATAAAGGAAAAAATAAAATTCCAGCCATACATCAAGATTCCAAATGTTTGCTTGTTTGCATAAAAATCCTTAAACCATAATCTAAGCTGTTACCTGGGCTTTGAACACTTAAGACTAATGGTAAAAGCACAATTTCTAAAGATGTTTTTTTTTCTTTTTTTTTTTTTTTTTTTTCAGACTTGTCGATACAGACAGTTACAACAACAACAGTAACAACAACAGCAGCCAGAAGGAAGGAGAAAAAATGTTGCGTAAACGATTGGAAAATTTGTGCAAAGAGAACATTATTTCTGAATTTGGGGTTGCTCAAGAGGAAAGTCGGAGGATAGACAATGAAATCCGCGATGAGAATTCTCCATTTCGGAAACTGAACACTGCTCTGATGCGACTTCGGTCGGAAATGGTGAGTGAGTTTGCTTTTCTGTCATCTTTAGGGAATAAATTTTGCCATTACAATTTTCAAGAGGTTCCAGTTCTGGAGTACCGCTACATTGCCATTATTCCCAGGTCCACTGTGATCTGCAGTGGTAGTACCTGTTAGAAGCCCATCTGTGGGTCAAATAGATCTGTTTAAAAATTATTTATATTCCATAGGAATACTTAATACCATTTAACTGAAATTATTTGTATTTAGAATACGTATTTGAACATAGAATTGTTTACTAAGGATTATTATTAGTTACTTGCAACCATATAACTGTGTAGAAACAAATGACTATTCTTGAATAAAAATAATTATTTAAAACCATAGAATTATTAATATTAGATCAGAATACTTGAAATAATACAACTATGTGCAAATTATTTGTATTTGATAAGAATACTTAATGCCATTTAATTGTAAATTATTTGTACCAAGAATAGTTACTTGAAGCTATACTCCTATATTGAAGATTATTATTATTAGTTACTTGAAACTATATAACTGTGTGGGGGTGTCCTCATGGTGTAATGGTTAAAGTGATGGACTGCAGAATCGTAGTAAGTGAGATTGTACTCCAGTCGCGCTATTATGTTCACT
Source organism: Sepioteuthis lessoniana (assembly GCA_963585895.1). Classification (NCBI taxonomy): domain Eukaryota; kingdom Metazoa; phylum Mollusca; class Cephalopoda; order Myopsida; family Loliginidae; genus Sepioteuthis; species Sepioteuthis lessoniana. The sequence goes on along the minus strand of OY757943.1, from coordinate 4,350,683 downwards.
TTCAGGCAAATACCCTTGGGAAAGGTATGAACCCCCTTATCCTCTCAGCTATGGGTTAAGTAGTACCACTACTGTTCTTCTAGGAGAATGGCTTTGGCATTAAATAACCTGCAAAGGTTGATATGCGATTAAACAAAGAAACCAAACGTATAACTGTGTGCAAACAAATCATTATTTTATGCTTAGAGGTTAGGGAATTGCATTCATTGTATGCTTATGTGTAGTTTCTTGAGTTTTTGCACACAGTTATATGGTATTAAGTATTCCTATTCAATACAACTAATTTGCACACAGTTATATGGTATTAAGTATTCCTATTCAATACAACTAATTTGCACACAGTTATATGGTATTAAGTATTCCTATTCAATACAACTAATTTGCACACAGTTATATGGTATTAAGTATTCCTATTCAATACAACTAATTTGCACACAGTTATTTGGTAGTAAGTATTCCTATTCAATACGACTAATTTGCACACAGTTATTTGGTAGTAAGTATTCCTATTCAATACAACTAATTTGCGCACAGTTATATGGTATTAAGTATTCCTATTCAATACAACTAATTTGCACACAGTTATATGGTATTAAGTATTCCTATTCAATACAACTAATTTGCACACAGTTATATGGTATTAAGTATTCCTATTCAATACAACAAATTTGCGCACAGTTATATGGTATTAAGTATTCCTATTCAATACAACTAATTTGCACACAGTTATATGGTATTAAGTATTCCTATTCAATACAACTAATTTGCGCACAGTTATATGGTATTAAGTATTCCTATTCAATACAACTAATTTGCACACAGTTATATGGTATCTGATTGTTGAATGTCTGTTATTAGAGAACTGATTTAGATTCTCTTAATGTTCTCATTTAACCATTCTTTTTCTTCTCTTTTCAGGCTTGTCTCCGTCATCTTGACTTAAGTCTTCTTTGCCAACTTTGGTCCCTCAGTGATGCTATTCAAGACTATAAAGTGACAATCCAAGACAGACATTCCGAATCAAATTCTGAATGCTCCTCCAACTTTGGCTGGACTGATTCTATGACCAGTTTTGAGGACTTTGATTCAACTGATGAACTGACTGACCGTCGATCGCTGGGTGCTAGCAACTCTCTGAATGGAAGCACATCCAGCCTTATACAACAGATCAATGAACTTAAGGAGAAGGCTCAAACTGACTTTCCCTTGATTGACTAAATGTCTTTCTTAATGGACATGGCAACTGCTTTGTTCAGAGGATTCTTCAGTTGTGCCCATGGTACTAGAATGGTCCCTCTGTGTTCTTAATTGTTTGGAAATAAAAACTGCAGGGGTTGGATTGACCTATTCAAAGAAGCCATGACCTGTTTAAGGATGGCGCCAAGAGATTCAGTGAATGAAATGGAATCGATCCAACTCCTTTCTCCTCAAGTTCAGTGTGTTATTTACTACAGACATCTTTAATTTTTTTTTTTAACCTTTCTTCTTTCTGGATTTGTATGTTGGAGGCAAAAGATAATGTTTGGGGTCTGAGCCTTGATATTTAACCCCTTATCTACCAGGTGTGCATGTTTCAAATACACCTGTACAGCCAAATATGCAGGCTGAAAACCATATTCTGCATCCTTTGTATACCAGAATATTACAAAGAGGATGCTTCAATTCTGAATGAGACAATGGTAGTTTCATTGAAGCCCTTTTTCCTTCAATTTTTTTTTTACCAAAAGCAAGTATATTTGGGATTGCTAGGGAAGAGGTATGGAATATACTTAAAAATGAGGGTTATGCTTGTTTTTTTTGGGTTTTTTTTTAAATTTATTTATGGGAGATTTACAAGTCTAAAAACTCATTTTGATTCCCTTAGAATTTTGCCCTCATGACATCAGTTTTCTCTCTAATTTTTGTCATGGCTGCATGGGACCAAAAAGTCTGTAGCTGAAGAAAGTGAGTGTTCAGAACGTATTTTATCTTTTGTGAAATCTTATCTAAAGATTATAAAACAAATGAGTAAGAGTGAGATGATGTTTGCTTGTTTTACTTTTTTCCCCCTTTTTATTCTTTATCTAAAATCTTAAAATTTTGTCCATTGTTTAATTTTGGCTGTGTCGTTGTGCAGCTTACAGGGAAGAGACAGCATGGTGTGTATGGGTTCCTATCTGATATAAGATAAAGAGAGAGGAGATTTGAAGCCAGATTGTTTTTATTTATTTATTCATTTTTGAAGGCTCAAATTAGAACAAGTTGAACAGTAAAACCTACAAACAAAAGTGGTAACTGGTTCAGATTTTAAATTACCCCTTGGATATTTTTGTAAATTGGTTTTTGGATCGGGTTGGGATTTGGGACAAAGGCTAAGTTATGGCACCGACTTGAAAATCATATTATAGGATTTAGGTTTTATTTATGGGGTCTACTTTGTGAGTACAATTCTTTTATGACAATAATAATGAGTTTAATTTGAGCTAAAAGACAGTGTAGTTCCCTGTTTGCTGGCATGAACAGACTCAAATTCTGTTTTACTGGTTTATAAACTTTGAAAAATTAGCTGCTGACATTGCAAAAGGAACAAAACCTTTCATTCTTCTTTACATCTTTTTTTTTTTTTTTTTTTTCATTAAATCTCATCAAAATGAGTTTCCAAACTAAGGGGAGATAACTTAAGAGAAAATGCTTTAGTTATTTAAACAGTGACAGACATTAATTTTTATTTTATTTATTTATCTATTTATTTTTTGTCAAGATAAGTCAGCAGACTTTTCCCATATGAAATGGTAATCAGTCACTTCTTCTTAAATGGAAGCATTTATATTATCATGGACTGCTGTTAATTATGATATATGAAAGATTGTTGCAATGAAATCATCCATTCACCCCCCATTTTGATATACAAGAAACTAAGTCGGAAAATATCTCCTACTGTAAAGAAAACTTTTTTGTTCTTGTTGACATTCATTAATCATATATATATATATATATATATATATATATATATATATATATATATATATGTTGTTTTTTTTTTAATATAAACCCTTTGCCAGGCAGAACAACCTTTTTGTTTTATCTACTTATCTGCTTAAGCATAAATTGACTGTTTTTATCATTCAATGTGGGGAGGGGAATTTTATCCCTTTTTTTTTTTTTTTTTTTTTTTTTCATTCATAATTTTTTTATTTTTTCCATTTCTTTGCTCATATTTTGTGCTCATATTGAACCAATGAAGTAGGTTTTCTAAATATCTATGACAGCACAAATTTATTCAAAATTTGGCTTTTTTCTTTTTTTTGTCTTCTCTTTACAATTTCAAATATTACCCATAACAGAAAGTTTTTGATTTGTGCATATTATCAAATACCTACATTCATTAAAATTAATTTAAAAAATTCTTTTAAAGTTCACTAAATTCATGTAAATTCCATTTGAGAGCAGCCATTATATTTGGAATTTAATCAAAATTTATTTTATACTGTAAAGAATTTTATTATTTTTATTTTTAAAATTTTGACATCATTTATTTATTAGTTATTTCTATTTTATTTTATTTTTTGAATAAGTTTTTATCAGGTAACAGGAAAAAATTTTTTGTTCTTTTCTATTCAAAAAATTTTTTTTCGTTTCTTTACTAATATTCCTGTGCTCATATTGAACCATTGAAGTAGGTTTTCTAAATAATGTTGACAGCACAAATTTATTCAAACTTTGCATTTCATTCTTCTCTACAATTTTAAATATTGTACACAAAGATTTTCAAATGCAATTTTGACTTGCGTATATTGTTAAATATCTATCTACATTGAGACTGATTGTTTATTTTTTATTTTTTCAACTACTTTGAAGTGCATTCACAATGTCTTGGTTTGGTTTGTTGATTTTTGTCTCAAATACCAAGGTCTTTTTACTTCCGCTACTGTTTCAAGTGCCATTCACTTCGATTTCAAATGTTATCTTTATCAAAATTCATTGTTCAATTTTTGTTTCATTTTCTGAAAAATTGTAAATAGAAAAAGAAGAAAAATGTTTTTGTTATGTTTTTTTTTTTTCAAATTCACAGGAGACATTTTTAAATTTAAAAATATTACCTCTGTCCCATAATAGTTGTTACATTTAGTGTGTGAAATTTGTATGCAAATGTAACAACAATTATGGAACAGAAATGGTAATAAAAATGAATTGTATTACCTTTGTCCCATAATAGTTGTTACATTTGCATATAGATTTCACATACAAAATGTAACAATTATTATGGGACAGAAATAGTACAGTTCATTTTTTATTACTACCTCTGTCTTCATAATAGATGTACATCGATGTACTACCAAAATTTTCATGTTTGTATGTGTAACTGTAACCCAGCAAAAATGGCACATCACAGCTGGATTCTTATTTGACTAATACTCTTAAAATACTCTTTGAGAATAAAGCAATTTCCAGTCCAATTTACAAGAATAATTTTGATCATGTTGAACATCATTTTTTTTATCCTCTAAATTCTCAATATAATACATTAAGTCGTTTGTTCAGCAGTTGTGGTGCTGACATGTAACAATGGTTTGTTAGTGCGATGAATACCCTTTACTGTGTCCATGGGTAAAGTCCTAACCTGTTGGTCTTTGGCAAGAACCTAAATTTGTCTTCTCTCTTTACTAGTCAACATTATGCTTTATTTGTTTCTGTCTCCCACCAGACAGGATTTGACATAAGGTCTTTTTTATAGTGGGGGTTTTAGAGAGAGGTTGGGCATGTGTCTCAGCTCAACTGGACGTGCTGCTCATTGGCTTACTTTGTGCAATGGGATCTGGATGAGCCTGCTGGACTTGGACTTGCTAGATGTTACGCGAGTCCGGTATGTGTGCCTGTTCATGGCTTAAACTAGACCGGAATGGTCTAGTGCTCTACTTGTTTGGCACTAATGTCAGGTGGATTTTACTGAAGCTCTGAAGATCAGAGAGGACTGCTGAATTTCCAACTAGGATGAGAAATTTGAACTTCTGGTAGCAGAGTGTAGTTTTTGTAGATCTGGAAGCTTTCTCCGATTTTCTTCTTGGTTTGTTTTATGCAACAAAGAAAACTAATGCTAATCCATCTCTCCTTCCCGTTGACTGGTAAGGATTAGGATTGATTGATATTAATGGTATATCAACTCATCTAGGGTTATTTTATGCCTAGAAGTTAGGAAATTGCATTGTAGTTGTTTCTTAAGAGATTTTTTTTTTTTTTTTGTACCTAGTCCTATCAAATATAGTAAGTAAAGTTGGCGACCATGGTCGAGGGTGACCCGAAGGCTCCCTTTTCAATAGCTACTACACCAAGGTGTAGGGGAGGGCGCTACTCCTTCCCTCGATTGCTTCACTTTACCCTTGATCCGTACCTTATAATGCTGAGTGTTAAGCAAGGAGGCATCAAGTACCATTTTTTTTGAGTCTTTGGTATGACTCAAACTGATATTGAACCCAGGTCTCCTTGGCCATTGGCGAACACTCTAACCACTAGGCCAATATCAAATATAAACACTTTTTAAAAAGATTTATTTGACCTGTAGTTGGGACTCTATAACAGGTATTACCACTCTAGATCAAAGTGGACCTGGAAGTAATAACAAGGGGTTCTCCACACACCTCACCATCAGATGAAGTTTAATATCATACTCAGGATACCTGAGCCAAGTCGGATGGGGCTGTAGAATACATTGACTGCATCTCTGCAGAGGGGTAAGACCCCCACCTTCCCAACGAGGTACCCCAGTCTGCTGGGGCTGATTGCACCTCTGTGGAGGATAAGAACCCCCAACGAGTGTCCTGGATATGACATTAAACAGTGATATGACATTAATGGTGAGGCTTGGGGAATGCAAAGCACCCCTTTATTGCCATCGCTCCAAGGTTCACTGCTTCTGATAGGGTCTTATCTATTGGTCAAATAGAATAGTTTGACATTTAAACTGAGTACAAACAAATGACTGATGTTTAATTGAATTGTTAGTGATACATAGCAATATTTGGAACCATTTTACTTCGTTAACTTACACTAAATTGACTTGTTAGAAATAGAACTGTTTGATCATTTAACTATATGTATCTACAAAATGTGTTTACAAATCATGTATTTAATATATATGTACATAGAAAAGGTTATATATATATATATATATATATATATATATATATAGGATTTTTGCATTAAATAACCAACTATGATATACCATAAAACCAAACCAAACCAGGATACCCCTTTTTCTTGTGGGTGGTGGGTCTTACCCCTTTGCAAGGGATACAGTTAGTGTATGCTAAACCCTGCTGATAGGACTATCACGGACAAGTGTTGACTTTGAAATACTAATTAGAATCCTTTACTCTTTCCTTAGTAGAAGCATCAATATCATCATGGGCAGGTATACTGGTTTAGTGGTTATTTCTGGGGTTGATTATGAGCAATTGAGACCACCGAATTGTTAGGAGGGGGCACATAGTATCCTTCCTTAATAAAATAAATAGGAGTGTCTATTCCTACTCAAGATTAGAACATCTATTCAGTTATGTATTCATTCAATGCTCAGATGAGTTGCAATTGGAAGAAAATAAAATTCAAATGAAAGAAAATATCAAAGTTAATGCTTTCTCTAAAATTTAAAAAGATAAAAGATTCTTATTATACTTACTAGTATATAATTAAAAAAAAAAAAAAAGGTATGGTGCTGAGAGAGATTGAGAGTAGAGTAATGGTTAAGTTTAAATGGCTCATTGTAGATCAGTTGAGCAGCTGGTGTATTTAAGCAGGCTTTTTTAAGGAAAGTAAGTTCAAATCTCGTTGAGAGTTTATCGTTTAGTATTTCTACTACCTCATCTAGCATAACAGTTGGCAAGCTAGATTAGCAGACTATTGTTACTGAGTTTGGCTCTCACTGGATACCCTTTACTTCTTGCCTTGTGCCACAACTAAGCTAAGCTCGATAAATAACTTAGTATTTCTGATTCTGAAATGTTTGTTCATTGTCATAGACTAACGGCCTGGTCGTTAGTGTGAGTGTTTGTACAATTTTTTAATCCAATCCTCACGATCCTGATGAAGGCATTCTGCCAGCTTTTAGGTTCGCTTGACTCTCTCTAGCTGTCTGTTTCTAGAGACAATTACACTCAGTAATCCCATGCAAAGGACTGTGCCGTTTGAACATCTAGTTTGAGTCAGTTATCTCTTGATTGCCCAGTTGGCCGGGGGGGGGGCTGTAGAATACACCGATTGCTTCTCTGCAGAAGACCCCCCCCCATGAGTGTTCTGGATATAACACTAAACAATCTGATGGTGAGGTTCCAGTAATGCTAGGGCTTTGGGGAATGCGGAGCACCCCTTCATTGCCATTGCTCCGAGGTCCACTCTGGCCCAGAATGGTAGCACCTGATAGGGCCCTATCTATGGGTTAGATAGAACTAACTTCATACTTATGCTAAAATTGAATTGTTTGAATTAGAACTGTTTGACTAAACTGAATAGCTTGAAATAGAAATATTTTTCACAATTAAACTGTACTTACATTTAAACAATGTGCTTATGCTAAACTGAATTGTTTTAAATGGAACTGTTTTTGACATTGAAACTACTTACACTAAACTGAATTGTTTGATATAGAACAGTTTTGACAATTAAACTGTGTACTCATGCTAAACTGAATTGTTTGAAATAGAGCTGACTATTTTCATGAAAATGGATTTGGCATTGAATAACCTACAAAGGTTGATATGCCATAAAACCCAAACGACTCTCAATGGTTATTTTTCTCCTCAATAGACGAGCAGTAGTTTCCTAACTGAATTGTTTAATCCTGGCCATTGACCTATGAGGTTCCTATGTCCAGCATCAGAGGAATTAAACCACTTTGTTTCACATTTACCATGCAGCATCCTATTGTTTCAGCATTACCCTGGCATAGATGGCATCTTAACAAGTACTACCACTCTGGAGTCAGAGTAGTCTTGGGAGTAATCAAAAAGAAGGAGTACTCCAGAACTAGAACCCCCACAATTAGATGTCATTTAGAAATAGCGGCAATGTTAGTGCATTTAATCTCAGTTGAAAGAGATGTTGATCATTTTTTCTTCCGAATGTAATCAGGCAGTTCCTCCTTGCATAAAAGATTGTTGCAATACAATTATAAAAATCACCTCTCTCATTTTATTATACACTTTGCTATATTAATATAAATTCCATGGAACAAAGAAAAACTTAAGAAGCTATTTAAGCAATAAAGAATGATTTGCAATTTTATTACATATAAATAATATTGTTGCCTTTGCTATGAATCATATAAAAATATGCAATAGAAATCTATATAATGTTTAATACACATATCATTTTTTCAGTATTTAATTCTACCAAAACTACAAGATCATTATATAGTTGCATATTCTATTTTGTGGATAATGGTGTTGCTGGTACTAAGGAATCTTTGAAGCTCTTTTTCCTTTTTTTTCAACAGCATGTTGGAGCTTATCAAAACTTCAGAGCTCAGCAGATCTTTAGTAAACCAATGTATGATAATTTATATTTACTGTGCTACTTAGTGAGGATAGGTGAAGTTAGCACGGGACGAGTCTATCGGATTTAAGCACAGTGTTTGATCTGAAGAAGCAACATTTATCGAGAAGAACATTCCAATTGATTGAGAGAATGGTGGAAGTATATCCCACTTGGCTGTGGATGAATGCAACATGTAAATAAACAGATAATTAGCAAAATTATAATATTGAAGATAGATTTTATTTAGACCCGTAATTATATTTAGAATTTACTCAGAATTTAATTCATAAAGAAATCTCTTTTCCTTTTTTTTTTTTTTTTTTTTTTTTTTTTTTTTTTTTTTTTTTTTTTTTTGTGACATCACTTAAATTTATTTATTTTTTTTATGAATAAGTGATAGTTTTTATCTGTTGACGGAGGAAAAAAAATTTATGCTTTTATTTTATTTATTTATTTATTTATTTTTTCTAAATTTTTTTTTTTTTTTTTTTTTTTTAGAAATAAGTGATAGTTTTTATCTGGTGATGGAGGAAAAAAAATTTATCCTTTTATTTTATTTATTTCTTTATTTTTTTCTAAATTGTTTTTTTTTTTTATGAATAAGTGATAGTTTTTATCTGGTGATGGAGGAAAAAAATTTATCCTTTTATTTTATTTATTTATTTATTTTTTTTTCTAAATTTTTTTTTATGAATAAGTGATAGTTTTTATCTGGTGATGGAGGAAAAAAAAATTATCCTTTTATTTTATTTATTTTTTTTTCTAAATTTTTTATTTTCTTTACTCATATTTCTGTGTTCATATCAAATATATGAAGGAACAGCTTTTTTTTTTTTTTTTTTTTTTTTAATTTCCTTGACAGCACAGATTTATTCAAAGTATTTTTTTTTTTTTTTTTTTTTTTCTCAAATACCTACCTACATTGAAATTGATATTTTAAAAAATTCTTTTAAAGTAAGTAATAAAGATAAAAGAAAATACTAATTAAAATTAATAGTTAGGAAAGCATCATCTAAGAATAAATTGATTGATACACTTTAATGGCATGTCACTCTGTCTAGGGTTATTTTATGTCCGGAACTTAGGGAATCTCTTTCTTTGTACGTTCATATTTCAATTTTATTGTGTAGTTTTGTAAGAGATTTTTTTTTTTTTTTTTTTTGATATAGTCCAATCAAATACAAATTTTTAACAGATCTATTTAACCTCTAAATGGCACCCTAACAAGTACTACTACCCCCGGGTCAGTCTAAAAAATAGACTGGGATAACTTGAAAAAATAAAACTTTTTTTCTTTGTATACTAAAAACTGCTTACCTCAGAATAATATTTACTGGAATTGTGCCAAATTTTTTTTCTCTTCTCGAAAATTCTTTGTATTTTGCTCATAATTTAAAAAAAAAAAAAGAAAAGTACATGAATTTTGAATGTTGTTGAACTACAAAAATCGACCATTAACAAGTCAATCTTGATTGACTTTTTTTTTTTTTTTTTTTTTTTTTTTTGGTCAATTCACTGCCATAACTTTATCAAAATGCTTAAAATGACTGGTTATCTCTGGTTTAACTAAAGTGTTGAAGCAAGGAAGTGTAATACCTTGGTGAGTCAAAAGTTTTACAATATTTTGGTAACATGAATCACAATTTCGCAGTTCCAGATCTTTTTGTCAAGATTGTGATGGTGATGAACCATAGTGGATTGTGGGATATCAAGCTTGCTTAATACTATCTGAGTATGTCTTTAGAGCTTGGTGTACAGTCTTGGAATCCACAGTTTTTGGTCTTCCTGTCTTTACCTGATTGTCAAGATTCTTGCAACTTGAGCAAAATTTCTTGGGCGATCTGGTACCTTCACTTTCACCTTTTTGCACAACAAATGTTATTGATCATTTCGGCAGTTCAAGTTCAAACTCGTAAAGCATAAGTTCGCAGTTCAAAGCCCAGTTCAAACTCGTAAAGCATAAGTTCGCAAATTAGATGATGTTGCACATTCATTTGTGTGACTTTCAAATCATGCATGGAGTGAAGCAATGCACAGCATGATAGTGCACTAGCTACCACAATACTACCAACCACAGCAGGTACCTGTTTCGTTGGCTTTAACTGCTTGGGTCATGTGATATATATGCTACAAACTAGTTCGTACAAAAATACTGCAAAACTTTTGACTCACCCTAGTAATTATTCTAAATACCCTGTTAGATTTGTATAAACAGTAATACTGATGATATTCGGTCCCGACCATTAAAAAGAATTGATGTCATACCTGAAAATAATCCCTGGTATGTGTAGACAGGTTGTGAAATGATGTGTTTTTTTTTTTTTTTTTTTTTACATCTTTAAAACTTATTGCAATAACATTACTAAAAAAAATATTTTATTTGGGGCAGAGGGAATTTTGGAATATGTTTAGAGATATTACAGTAATCTGGGACAAATAAAATGCCATTCCCATGACAGGAACCTTCTCAAAGCAATGCACATTATGCTACAGTTGAAAATATATATTATAGTAGAACATGCTTTAACAAAAGGTATATAAGATCCCTTATTTGATATTTGCCTCCTGCAATTACTAATTGATTAATTGCTAAAAAAAATGGCCTTGTGTCAGTTTATTACAATTGTCATTTATATCTAATTGTTGGTTGTTTCATTTGTATATTTAATCAAATTATTCAAACAAATAAGTTCTTATATCAATTCTTTATACATTATTTCTTTAAAAAGTTATAAATATATAATCTCCAAAAATGTCTAATAGGTCTTCCTACCCTTAAAAAAGGTACAAGAATAGGAAAGAAAAAAAAACCCAACAAACATTTCAATCATTGTTGGTTATTTGTTTAAATTATGGCCACCATGAAAAAGTGGAAATATTATAAACTTTCTTGCTGCCCCATCAAAAAATGAAAAATTATTTTTTTTTATTAAGGAATGGATTATGTTAAAAAGAACCCTTAAAAAAATCTATCTCTGTCCTATAATAGTTGCTACATTTGCATATAAATTTTGTATACTAGATGTATGTATTTGCTTAAACCATCTGCCATGGGTAGGATGTGATAGTCAATTTTTAAGCCGGTCTGAGTTAAGCTTTCCTTTTCCTAGATTAGTTGCCTTATCAAAGCTAAAGAAACCAATTTGCCCTACTGTTTACTCATTGGTGGAATTGGAGTTGAAGAAAAGATGGATTCATGCCTTTTCAGAGGATATTAGTGTAGAGCAAAATGCAAACAATCTTGAATTTGAACCTGGAATGTTGTCTCTATTTATGAAGACTTAACCATTACGCCATGTACCTCCACAGAGTTGGCAAAAGTGCAAGTGGCTTGAAAGGAGTTGAGTTCCTGAAATGCCAGCCATTGTCAGCTGAACATTTTGAAGATTAGAGTCCAATAATAATAATAATAATAATTGCAGAAAATGATTTGAATTTCATTGTTGATATTTATGTTTCTTAGAGAATTTTCATTATATAATAGAAAAGCAATGATAACAATGATGAAATTCAGAGTTTTCCTTCTCCTAGGCTAAAAAAAACCCAGTCCGTTCTTCCCACCCCCATAGCTGCGAGTTGGGAAGATATTCTTTTCTCAAGGGCATTAGCATGAAGTGATAATCATAACTCTTTGTCGAGGATTTGAATTTGGGTTACTGATTCACTTTCCCATGACTATAACCATTCAGCTAACCCTGCCTCCATATAATAAATGTTACAACTATTATGGGACAGAAATATCAAAGATATTTTGGACTGAGCACCGATTGTGGTGTTACACAGTGTTCCTCAATTTTTTCTTGTGGCCCACTTTTAAGGTTAAAGAAATCTTAAGCCCAATTTAAGTACAAATAGAATTTCCATGTCAGAGGAATTTTATTTTATTTCTAAAAGTAAAATGGAGAAGAAAATATAAATCCAGATTAATGTTTACACTGCTCTTGGTGTCTATCAGCTTGTCAAGTTGAACTTTCAAACTTTGGTTCACTTTCGGATATATTAGTCTGCAATAAGTTAAGTTTCTTTGTGAGTATGTTATCTGCTGCAGAAAATCTCACCTCAATTAAATAAGTCGTGGGAAAATCAAGTAAAAAAAGAACAACCTTTTCAAAGAGCAGGGAATCAGAGGGTTTTATTTTCAGCCATTCAATCAATCCTTCCCTTTCAGATTATTAGATCACCAAAGTTAAGCATCAATAAGCCTGTATACTACTTAGATGGGGGACCATTTAAGAAGAGCAGGTATGATAAACAAACCGAAACTTTGTAAAATTTTCAGATATTTTGGATGGAATAAAACTGACGTCTAAATTAACCCTTTCCACAAAAAAAAAAAAAATTTTGATTTAAAATTTTTCGCTTAGGAATTTCATATCCCCCCCCCCACTTAACATAAATCTTTGACATCTTTTGTACAACACTCTTATCTTTCTAAAACTGGGATCAACTAACTGAGCACAAATCTTGTGTTTCTGAGCACTTTTAAACCAATTATTACTTTTTTCTTTTTCAGTGTCTTTTTTCATTGTTTTTCTTCTTGGATTTTTAAAAAAAATATTTTTTTCTTTTTAAATTCTGTCTATTAAAAAATGAAAACTTTAAAAAAAAAAAAAAAAAAAAAAAATTAACATGAATTTTGTTGTTTGTTATCTACACAAATCACATCAAGTATTCCTATTTAAACAGATCAATTTCACCCATAGATAGGACCCTAACAGATACTACCACTCCAGGTCAGAGTAGACCTGGGAGTAATGGCAATAAAGATTTATTCCACAACTGGAACCTCACCATCTGATGCAGTTTAGAGTCATACTCAAGATAACCTTTTTTTTTTTATAGTGGGCTTACTCCTCTACAAAGGATACAGTGAATTCTAAACCCCACCAAGTAGGACAGAGAGAGCATTGGAGATTTGAAGAACCTGTACTTAGAGGCCAAGCTTATGTCAATCCCCCATTTGGATAGTGACACAGCCTGAAATACAATGTATTACATCGTATATGACAGATTATTATAAGTTGTGGGGATTCAATGTATACACTAATGTCTTCAGCAAAATTCTGACAAATCAGAGAGAGAGAGAGTGTGTGTGTGTGTGTGTGTGTGTATATATATATATATATATATATATATATATATATATATATATATATACACACACACACACACTTTGCACCTACTCCCATCAAGAAAAGATCTAGTACATCTGTGGGTATGTACTTAAAAGATGTCTAGTAGTGAATCACTTATTTGAAATGTTATGTATGACCCAAACAACAAAGGTGAGAATATTTTTATATTCATTTTAAATGAAGCATTTTCCCTTACTATTACTTTTGTTTTATGATTGTCACTGTAACTATTTGTGTGTAACATGCACTTTTTACAGGAGGCTCTTGTAGTGTAATGGTTATAGTTGTAGGAAATGGACATGGAGACCTGAGTTCAAATCCCGGATGAGGCTGTTAGCATTTCACTTGGCACTAGCACTCTTAGGAAAGGTATGTATACAACTATTCTCTCTCCAGCTAAAGTAAATAACAGGGCAAACTGGGCTACTTAACCTTGGTATGGCAATCAATCTAGGAGAAAGAAATCCTGAATTTTAAAACTGTTAAACTCCACTTAAAAATTGACCTTGTGTCACATCCTGCTCAAGTGGAAAAGTTGGTGAATATATATAACACACATTTTTTTTTCCATGTTTTTAAGCCTATAAGTTAGGGGTGCGTATTGTACCATTCTAACTGGCATGTTGGTCTAGTGGGTAGAGTGTTTGCCAATGGTCCGGGAGACCTGGGTTTAATCCCAAGTCGCGTCATACCAAAGACTTTAAAAATGGTACTTGATACCTCCTTGCGATATAAGGTACATATCAAGGGTAAAGTGGAGAAATCCTGGGAAAGGAGAAGCGCCTTTCCCTTACTACTTTACTTATTGTACCAATGCTGTACTAAAGAAACTTTGGTCCCCCGTTGTGACCTAGCTGTGGTAACATGCTGACAAACGTGAAACTGTAAAACATACACCAAGGTTTGTTTACTACAAGTAGCCACAGGGAGAAAGAAACAAACAGTCTCGAAACATGAAACGATCATCAACTAGACAAAAATAAGCAACATACCCTAGTGAGAAAAAGATGAGCAGACACAGACCTTGAATTTTTTCCTGGTTCTAACATGCTTGTCTGCTGGGTTGCCTAGTCTAATATCCCCCCCAAAAAAGAATTATGGCTCATAAACTTTCTTCTTACATATTTGTAACTTGTTTTTTACTGACGTCTTCACCTTCTCACATCTTGCCGTCAACTCTCAAAAGGACACAAGTTGTCCTCTCACTTCCACCTGTTGTGTAAGGAACAGAAACATCCTTTTTTGCTCACACATGTGCATGAGATTTCAGACCTCCAGTTTTCCTTAGTCATTTTTAATTACCATGAGTGCCTCGACCCTTTTTATTCGATAACTACTGTCTGCTTTATTCATTCGTTTATTTATTCAATTTCCTATGAGCCATTCAGTTATGTATGTTAGATGTATTATACACGAGAACTAGATATTAACTTTTTATCTGGCTATGCACATCGCCTTATTCAAGATGACGACTGGTTATAAGTTAGATCAATAAATCAGTAATAATTGATTTCTGTAATAATTTACTTCTGAAATCAGTTAGAGTTTATTTCTGTAATAATAATAATAATTTATTTCTGTAATAATTATTAATTATTATAATAATTAGATAAATATTTATTACTATTCTGTACTTCAGTGATCTAATCCAGTTTCTCAAACTTTCCTTCCTTGTGTCCCATTTCTGGTGTCAAAAACATTCTAGGTCCCCATAAGCACAAATAAAAACTTCATGTTAAACAAAATTCCTATTTATTTACAACAGCAAAAGGTATTAGAAAATATAAATCCTTACTAATGACTATACTGCCAAGTAGGTCTCGACACTTCTTCTGGTGTCTATCATTTTGTCAAATTGAACTTCTAAATCTTGATTCAGTTTTAGATGTAAGTCTCCCCTCTTTTATAATCTGCAATGAATTATGTTTCTGAGTTCATCATTTGCTGCCGAAAATCTCTCCTCAATTAAACAGATGGTGGGAAAACCAAATAAGAATAGAACCA
Source organism: Sepioteuthis lessoniana (assembly GCA_963585895.1). NCBI lineage: Eukaryota > Metazoa > Mollusca > Cephalopoda > Myopsida > Loliginidae > Sepioteuthis > Sepioteuthis lessoniana. Next base: position 4,335,036 of record OY757943.1, on the reverse strand, counting down.
GCTTTTCAAAGAACAAGGAATGAGAGAATTTTACTTTCAGTCCGCTAATCAATCCTTCTCTTTCAATTTGCCCCATTAATACTTTGTTCTCTTTCAGTTCAAAAAATTCTACATCTATTTTCCTTGGGCCAACTCCAGGCCAATTAAAAAAATTTCTCAAGTTTACTTGTTGGCTTAAGTGTACACATAAAGAATCACTGCCTTAAATCCAAGAATCAGTAATACTACTGGAAGAAGTTCTTCACCTATTTTCTTTGGGCCAAGTCTAGGCCCATTTTTAGAATTTCTTGTATCCACATTGAGAATCACACGCTAAAGATCACCCTCCCATCGATATTACCCCGTCAATACTATTTTCTCATGATATTCAAGGAAGTAACCAAGAAAATGTGCAATTGGTTTAACAAATCATTTTATATATTTAAAAAATTTCTCAAGCCTACTTGTTGGTCAAAAGGTACACATTGAGAATCACTGCCTTAAACCCAAGAATCAGTAATACTACTGGAAGAAGTTGTACACCTATTTTCCTTGGGCCAAGTCCAGGCCAATTTTTTAAATTCATTTGGTCCACAAAGCCATTCATGGCTTTTTCATGCATATATTGTCATCACTCCCAGTAGATGAGATATTGCTACTCAGGTATGTGGACCATTAATTTTCGAGGCTTGCTATTCTATGTGAAGATAGCTCCATCTAGTTTAAAGCACATGAACTTTGTTTATTTGAGTTTCTGTAGAAATCAATGCAACAGAGATTTCGCTTGTGCAGGTGTATTTGTAAGAAGTACTAGATCATCTGCATAGTCTGAATCTGTTCTAGTTTCTGTGTGATATCATTTGCTTCTTTCCTTTTTTAGTTAAAGACCATTTTATTTCATTAGAACTATTGATGTTTGTTGTATATAATCCAGGCAGATTGTAGACAGAAATAGTCCTAATGTATCTCCTTTCAAAATTCAGGAGACAATGTCAAAAAAATCAATATTACCATCAGATGAACAAACTATTACTTTCATGTTTTTGCTGCGCATCATTATAGAAGTAATAGTTTCTTTGGGGTGACCATATCTTAAAAGTATTTGCTCTTTCTTTCCATTATATATGGAGTCAAATGTCTTTGAGAAATCTACAAACAAGTGTTGCCTTGAAATTTTTTATTTATACTCCTTCAATGATTTGTCAAATAGTCAGAATCTGAGTTGTGGAATGATTTCTCTGAAATCTGCTCTGGTTTTTGCTAAGAATTTTCTCAACTTCCGGTCAGATATAATTGAAGAGCAATTATAGCACTAAGAATTATGCATCTGTAGTTCTGAGGTCGCCTTTCTTCGGGAAGGGGAAAATGAAGCCTTTTATTTCTCTCGTGTTTTGTTTATACATGGCATTGAATAATTGAAGACATCGTCAAATTTGCTTGTCTTTCATACTTCAAGTATTTCATAGAGGCCTGTAGCTTTCTTTGCTTTTTATTGTTTCCAGGACTATCTTAAGTTCATCCTCCATAAAATGTCCAAGTTTGGTATCTCGTTGGTTATTACTTATTTATTTAATAAGTTTATCTGTGATCACAGGAGGGTTTCCAAGCAGATTCTTCAAATGTTCTTTCCACTTTTGAAGTCTTTCTTCTTGGCTGGCGACTTTTAACAATGGTCTTAAAGTACTTTTCCTTTTGTTTACTTCATCTATGCCGTAATTACATACAGTATATTATAAAATTTTCTTACATTAAACAATTTTTTTTTCATTATATTCAATTCATAACTCCAAAATTTTTTTTAAAACAGAAGTTTTTAATTTTTTCTCAGGTCAACTTTATAGAAAAATAAAAGATTTTTCTTTTTTGTGTCAATTTTTTTTTTTTCAATTTTAAAAAAAGTAAAAATAAATAAGGTTTATATTGTTCATCTTAATATAACAAAAAAAAAAAACAAACCCTTACATAATTATTTACATTGACAGGCTTATTTTTGAAGCATCAGAGTGTAGTATCTGTGCCGTCTGTCTAGGATCAAAGTATCACTTATCAGGACTTATGCCTCAGATTAGTGTAGTATATGTATTTGTAGAAATTCTATTATATCAAGAAGTGGGACATTAAAAAAATTTGGTCACCACAAATGCAGACCTCATAAATTTAAAAGATTACATATACACACGCGCACACACACAGTACTTGAAGCAATGTCATTGGCTGAAATGTTGAAACTCTTGCAAATTTCTATATGTGAACCACCAATCATTGATACCATTTTCACTTGGTGGTGATGAAAAAAACAAAACAAAAAAAACCCCAAACAACCAACCAAAAACATTGAATTGGTATTAAGTGATGAACTGAATTCAAGTGCAGAAATGATCAAGGAAGAGGTTTTTTTTATTAATAAAGAACAGATATTAGATTTAATATTTCAAAATTCCACTATTTTAGGGTCCTACGGGACAATGGCCTAGAGGTTATAGGTGTTAGTTGCTTACTTAAAAAGATGCAGTTTACCAAGAGGTGAGTTCAATCCCTGGCAGTAACAAGTAAATGTACTTGTTCAGAAAAATGAATGTTTAATAAAACTGAAGACAGTTACAGCAAATCAGAATAGTATGCTAATTTACAATTAACCTCTTCACTAGGCCACATGGAAATGAGAGAGAGGAGGGATATTTCTGTTCCTCCTAAAGGATTCCATATTTGGTTCTATAAGTTGACTGTCTTCAAGTTAGTTGGGTGGGGGGTATCATCCTTAGCTTAGTCAAGCCAGTGGTATCCTCTAATGAACCCTCCTTCTACTGAAGGTTTAAGTAACCTCACTGCCATGACAATTCTGACACTGAAATTGTGAAAGCAACTATCAAACTGTCTAAATTAAAATTTGGTATTATTCATTGATGTCATAGTAGAGAACTGTTAATTGCAAAACCTTAGAAATACAACAAACGACTTGTAATAAAAGTTCATACATTTTATTTCAAAATCAACTAAAAAAAAACAATTTTCCAGCAGCCAAAACGAATGTTTGAATGAGAAGGTGAAATGGTTTCAGATTTACTTTCGATTAGAAAAAAAATTATTTCATGTATTTTTCATCAAATTTTTGTAAAATTTTGGCTGATGACTTGGCATCATAAAACAATTTGCCAATCTCATCAATTTCTTCTTTGCCAATAGAATCTTTGCCATTGATACGTGCCAACAAGTTACCAGGTGTGAGAAGTTGAATGGCATACCTGAAAGGAGAGAGGAAATAAAAGATTAATTTAAAATAAATAAAACTTCATATATGTCGGACTAGTTTGGGTATAAGATGCATGGAAAATGGTCAATCTTACATATAGATTTTCTCAGCAGTAGGTACTTTGAGCAGAAACTGGTCAATCAGAGAAGAGGACTGAAAGTATTTAAGATCAGTTGCAATTGTCCTCAGATACTGAATTACTGTTTTACAGTTTCTACCAGAGAGAGGTATCTTTTGTATTACAAACTCTGGAATCTTTAAGCAGAAGACAAAATAGCTACACAAATTCTAGCTATATATATAGTTTGGAAAGTAATCATGTTTTACAAGACAAAAAACAAATGTTAAACATATCTAAATATTATCATCAATTTTACCAGGATGTGACAAGAGTATAATTGGTTTGAATTCAGAGTTTTCTTTCTAGACTGAGTGTCTTACCAAGCTTAAAGATCTTACTCTGTCCAATTATTTACTCATAGTTGGGGGTAGGAGAAAGACTAGTTGGATTCAGACCTTTCCCGAAGTATAAATCATTATGTGAAATGCAAACAGCCTCCTCCAGGAACTGAAATTGAGTGCCTTGCCTATGACAATGTGACTTCCCTTATCAAAAATGTTATCCCCTTCTTTTTCAATAACTGCAATCCAACAAACCCAAGAGTGTTCGGATGGAAGGTTCTTCCACATCCTCTGTACTCACCAAATTTGGCATCTACAGATTTTCATTTTTTTTTCTTGGTTTCTTTGTTTATTTAATGACATATCAACCTTCATGGGTTACTTAATGTTAAAACCATCCTTATAGAAGAACAGCAATGGTATTATCTAACCTATAGTTGAGGATTAGCTAATGGTTAGAGTGTTTGCCAATGGCCTGGGAGACCTAGGTAAAAAAAAAAAAAAAAAAAAAAGAAAAAAAAAGGCACTTGATGATACCTTATAATTCTGTGTTAAGCAAGGTAAGAATCAAGGGAAAGTGGAGCAGTCCAGGGAAAGGAGTAGCGCCCTCCCCTACACCTTGGTGTATTAGCTATTAGGTCACCATCAACTATGGTCGCCAACAACAATTAATCCAAAAGTGAATGAAATAACATGACCAGAGTTTGAACTTGCTTACTATAAAGTTGCAGTCTGCCATATTAACCAGATTTCTTTAATTGTTGAAAAAAAAAAGGAGATTTCAAGTGTCTTCTTTATATCCTCTCTCGTAAAATGTAATGAGTTTCTGAACACACACACACACACACACATATATATATATATATATATATATATATATAAAAAACTTTAAAAGAAATACCATGAATTGAAAAAGTAAGAGTCACCAACAGAAGTGAATCAAATAGTGCTCATTAGAAAATACAAAAATCTTGTAGAGCCAATACAACAATTTAATTTAAAAGAAAAACAGATAAAAATGCCACATTTTAAGTTTCACTATTTTGTGATCATTAGCATCTGATGATCAAGAAACTTAAATTTCTCAGTTGGGTGAATTTATTTGTTGTTCTTTTATATATATATAATCGGCTCAATGATGCTTGGTAACTGTCAGTTTTTAGCCTATACAAACATCAGACCAGAATAATTAGTAAAGTTTTAAGTATTCCTATCTAATCTTATTGCAATGAAGATTTTCTGTGTGTCACCAAAACTACATCACCACCGATGTCACAATTCTCTTAGTTATTTATATTGTATTCTTAATTATAATTAAGTAATCCTTATTTAATCTTAATTAATATCTTATATATTAAAAGATGTCTATTAAAATTAAGCCGAGTTATATTTGCCTTAAAACAGCCCATGTTATTAATGTATTGAAAATCCTGAAATGTTGTGTTATCTATCACTTTGAAATAAAGGTTTACATAGTATATGGAGTTGATAATTTGCATATCAGGTTTATATAAATTATATAATGAATAATTATTTGGTGTTACTGATTCCTAAAAGACCAATTCTATGTATAATTTTATATAGAAATCAATAAAAATAAGTGAAATCTTTTTCATATAAAATTTTGTTTAGTTTTGTTAGTATTTCTAATTTAATAGAATATTTTCTTAAATTAAAACTTAAATATTTGCGCACAGTGTAAGGCACATATTTTTTGGTTTCTTTGTTTTATGGCATTTCAACCATCATGAATTATTTAATGCCAAACCCTCTTTATACATATATATTAAATATATGATTTCTAAACACATTTTGTAGATAACATTTTTTAAACGGGCCTGAGCTCATTTTTTTTTGGTACAATTAAATGGTTTCACTTATTTCTATCTAATACGAATCATTCTATTTATTTGCGCACAGTTAAATGTTTTCAAGCATTGCTATTTAACACTAACAATTCAATTAAACATCAGTCTTTTGTTTACACACTGTTAAATGTTAAACAGTTCTATTTCAAGCAATTCAATTTAGTCTACGTCATTCATTTGCACTCAGTTTAAATGTCAAACAGTTGTATTTGACCCATAGATAGAACCCAGCATTATCGGAGCGTCACCATCAGATTGTTTAGTATCATATTCACGACACTCATTAGGGGTGGCCTCACCCTTATGTAGAGATGCAGTCGGTGTATATTCTACAGCCCCAGTCAATTGGGCAATGAGTGGGAGAAAGGGTCTTATTCCACTGCAGAGGAAGCAGTCTCTACTGACATGACTAACAGGAGAAAGAATTACTAATGTGACATCTTCTTACCTTAGAGTTGTTTTAGCTCCAATCTCACTCAGTAGCTGTAAGGATTCATCCGAGATGTGAATTGATTCAGTTTGTGAACGAATATTGAGGATCTGTGAAAATAAATAAATGAAATAAGAACAAAAAATAATAGATATGAATCAGACATTTATCCTGAAAAAGAAAATTTCTGGTGAGGAAGAAAAAAAAAAAAAAAGGTTTCAAAAGTGAGTCAAAAGTTTTGCAATATTTTAGTAACTTATTTGCTTTATTCTTCAAGTTACAGTTTGATTTGGTTTAATGGCATATCAAACATGGTTGGTTATTTAATGCCAAATCCAGTTTTTACACATATTAAATATATATGATTTGTAAACACACAGATGATCAAACAGTTCTATTTCTAACAATTCAATTTATCATCAAAGTTAAATGGTTCCAAGTATTGCTGTGTATAACTAACAATTCAATATCAGTCATTTGTTTATACAGAATTAAATGACCAAACTGTTCTATTTCAAACCAACAAGTAATAATCTGAGGAAGGTAGGTCCAGACAATAGGCAGGGTATGGCATCAGTTTGATTCCCTCAAGTTTCAGGAGTTTATTCCAGAAATTAGCACGTATGCAAATACAGGTAGGTGTGTGTGTGTGGGGGGGCAGAATTTATTATAGTTTATTTTCAAAAGAGGTGAGTTGAACTATTCAGCATTCCTTCTGTGAGGGGCAGTATTCATGAACCACGCTTCACACATTTCTCTGATTTGCAGTCAATTCACTGGACTAAGAGATGGATGTACATTTGCAAAGAAGTAGAAATAATATGATTGTAAGAAAAATGATTGAGTTTAATGGCATGTCAATGCATCTAGGATTATTTTATGTGAAGAGGTTAGAGAATTGCATTCATTGTACATTCATTATACATTTTTTTGTGTGTAGTTGTTTAAAGGTTGTTTTTTTTTATTGTACTGTCCAATTAAATACAAATAATTTTTTAAACAGATCTGACACATAGATGAGTGTAGTCTGTTTTAGTGAGGAGTAGGGTACACACACACACACATTTGTGAGAGACAAAAATTGCCTAAATATAATCAATATTTCTCTTTTAGGATATCTTAGGTATCAGGAGTTTACACTGATCCAACTCCTTTGAGTGCAATAGGGGAGGTACTGCTTGAGTTTATTTTTTTTTTTACACCATGTCAACCATGTGAGAGTTATTTTATACCTAGAGGTTAGAGAATTGTATTCATTATACTTACATTGGGGTATTAACCTAATGAGTAGAGTGTTTGCCAATGGCCCGGGAGACTGGGGATTAATCCCAGGTTGAGTCATACCAAAGACTCAAAAAATGGTATTTGATGCTACCTTGCTTAACACTCAGAATTATAAGGTAAGGATCAAAGGTAAAGTGGAACAATCTAGGGAATGGAGTAGCACCCTCCCCTACACCTTGGCGTAGTAGCTATTAAAAAGGAAGCCTTTGGGTCACCCTCGACTACGGTCACCAATGTACTTACTATATTTACATTTCAGTGTAGATATTTTTTAAGAGTTTACTTTCAATACAGTTATATAATATCCAGTATTTCTATCTAATACAACTAGTTTGTACTCAGTTGTATGGTTTCAAGTATTCCTATCTAATATTAATAATTATAGTTTCAAGTAATTATTTCCATTTAATAATAACCATTTATTTGCACACAGTAGTATGGTTTCAAGTAACAAATAATAATCCTTCGTGAATAAGTATATGTAATACAAATCATTTACAGTTTTATGGTGTTAAGTATTCCAATCAAAGAGTTTTTAAGTAGATCTATTTGAGCCATAAATCTGACCCTAACAGGTCTACCACTCCAGGTCAGAGTGGACTTGGGAGTAATGGCATTAAAGGGGTACTCCACAACTCAAGACACCCTTTTTTGGTGTGTGGGGAAAGGAGGAGGAGGATAAAGTCAGCATATTCACCCCCCCCACCACCAACAGTGAGATTTTGAGTAAAGATTCAGTCCAAATAAAAAGCTTAACAAGACAGTAGATAAATTGTTTGACAAAATTCAACACTGAGTGACTTTTGCTGTTCAACAAAGACAACGGAAAATGTGGTCTTGCGAAAAAGCACCAATGAAAACTGAACATTTGATAAATTGACACTATCACCCATAAATAACTCAACTTCCAAAGCCAAAAATTTATGGAGCTAAATGAATGTAGTAGAGAGAATCAAAAGTTTTTGCAATATTTTGGTAGGTGCTAATTCACATCATATATATCATGTGACTGAAGCAGTTCAAACCACAGAAGATATCCACTGAGGTTGGTCGTAAATTGGTAGTTAGTGTGCTAACATCTATATTGCTTCACTGTGTGTGATTTGAAAGCCAAGCAGATGAACATGCACCATAGTCTAATACAAGAAATTATGATTTACAAGTTTGAAATGGGCCATAATGAAAGTAACCAAAAACATTTGTTGTGTAAAAGAAGAAGGCAAAGTTAATCATATTTACCCAACCCCTCTGCTTGGACAGGATATGACACAAGGTCAATTTTTAAGCAGAGTTTAACAGGTTTGAATTCTGAGTTTTCCTTCTCCTAGACTAGTTGCCTCGCCAAGGCTGAAGAACCTAGTCTGCCCTACTATTTATCCAAAGCTGGAGGGAGAATAATTGGATTCATACCTTTTCTAAGGGTATTAGTGCTATGTGAAATGCAATCAGTCTCATCCAGGATTTGAACTCGTGTCGCCGTGTCCATTTCCTACGACGATAGCCATTACACCACGGGCACTTCCCTAGGAAGGCAAAGTTAATCACAGTACAGTAACCAGATTAAAGAAATTTTGTATGGGATGCAAGAAACTTAACGATCGGGCAGTCAGTTAGACCTAAAACTAAGAGTTCTGAAGTAGTGCTCAAAGCCATAGAGGCAAATCCAACAAGTAGCATTTGGAGAGTATCAGGTGAGCTTGGCATCTCACAGTGTAGTTTGTTACCTTCACAACATTGGCAAGAGCATTCAGAGCTGTCAAATTGTGCCTGACATTAGCAAAACACGACTTGAGAGAGAGAGAGAGAGAGGCAAAAATCATTGAAGGAGGAAGAAGGGAATATTAGAAAACTGATTGGAGATATTACCTGCATCATTTCATCTTGTGTATAAGGAAGAGTTCTAATGATCATTACTCGATCCAACAGATCCAGTGGAATGCCATGAGATGAAGCAATGTCCCCAGTTCCTCTGAAAGAGAAATAAAAATTTCAATCACAAATAAATAATTCTATTATAAACAGTGAAAAATAGTCAATAAAAAAGACTACAAACAAATTTGAAATACCATGTACTATGGAGCTTAGCTTAGCAGTAATTGTAGGAAATGGAATTGGCGACCAGTATAGGAGAAGGAAATCTCTGAATTCAAACCTTTATTATACTGCTTAAAAATTGACCTATCATATCCTGCTCATAGCAGAGGGGTTGGGTAAATACATACTACACACTATATTCTTCTGAGCCAGTGGGAATAGAAACAGATTCTATCAAGATACCCACACAGTAAAAATGAATGTTTAGACTTCAAATTTTTTTTTTTATTAGTGATTTTGCTTTTTGTTTAATGGCATATCAACCTTCATGGGTTATTTAATGCCAAAGCCATCCTTATAGTAGAACAGTAGGGATACTACTTAACCCCTAGCTGGGGGAGAAAAGGGGGTTCATACCTTTCTCAAGGGGCATTAGTTCAAAAGTGAATGTAATAACGTGACTAGAGTTTGAACTTGCTTACTACACATTTTGCAGTTTAGCATGTTAGTCCCTACACCATAGGGAATCTCCCTTTTTGTTAGTGACCAATTCAATTAGAAAGGTAATAAAAGTTGCCAGCCAATAAATATTAAAAAGATAACAAGAAACAGCAAAGGCCCATTTTCTTGTCATAGCTCATTGATAAATGCTAAGATAGACATGACACGTGCACAAAAATTTTATTTTTGGGTTCGGATGATAGAAAATAGTTCTTTTGATCTAAGTTATTTATTCATTTTTTTTGCTTGAACTCACCAAACCATAGGTAACCCAGGTAAAAAAAAAGGTGGGTGGGTGGTGGTGTAGATTCCTTTTCCAGTGCAAACAAGTAGCGTATTGATTGTAAGAAGTTCTTTTAAAAAGCTAATCCTCCTTCAAAGACAAAGTGATTTGATATTCATTTAGTAGTATCACTACCCCACCCCCAAAACAACTCTTTGTTGCCAATCAGAGAAGAGAGTCAATAAAATAGAACTTACCGGATGGTACATTTGCCTCTGTTGGTAGCAAATATAACAATTGGTGAGATGGAAGACTCCAAGGCTCGGTGAAGATAAGTGAAGCACTCAATATCCAGCATGTGTACCTCATCAATAAATAAAACTCCAGGCACAAGTTCAGCAATTCCTTGATCAATGTACTTATTCACTACTTTATTGATCTCCTTACGTAGTTTATCTGAACAGAAGAATGAATAAAATAAAGACGTTAGGCTCGATATCAAATAGAAAGGTAGGTTATCATAGGTTATTTGGTTTAAAAGCATATCAAAACCTTGTGGGTTATTCATTGCTAAATCCTATTAATATATATTTTATATATGATTTCTAAGTGAATAGTTTGTTGGTAACATTTTTTAAAAAAGCCAGAGCTCATTTGTTTGCAGATAGTTAAATGGTTTCAAGTATTGCTATCAAACACTAATAATTCTATTCAAAATTATTCATTTGTTTGCACAGAGTTATAGGGCTTTAAGTATTGCTATTTGGTTTGGTTTCAAGTAAATGAATTATTCTATTTGAACCATAGATGGGACCCTAACAGGTACTACTCTTCTAGGTCAAAGTGGACCCGAGAGTAATGGCAATGAAGGAGTACTCCACATTCTCCAAAGATCAAGGACTGGAGCCTCACCATCAGATGGTTTAGTGTCAGTACACTCATTGCAGGGAGTTCATTACTCCTCTGTAAAGGTGCAGTTGTCATATTCTTCAGCTCTAGGCAAGAGGGTGCTTGATAGAAAGTAGATGCCATCAGGAAGTGAGAATGAGCATTTAGAACCTTTGAGACTGAATTTTACAAGTACATGAATGAGTGAAGTTTATGGAAGTAACCTATTTCATCACCCTTCCTCCAAGGTGGACTGTTCCATTTGGCTTACCACTTTACGTGTGCTTCTGAAGAAAGCAACTGAATTTTTTGACATCTAAAAAAGGATTAAGAAAGTTAATGATAATCACAGTAAGTTGTCTGTTTTTTGATGACTAAAGCAGTGGAAGCGTGTTTGTCTATAGATCATCACAACACTTTTTTAATTCATTAATCTTTTGGCGATTCATTGGACAGAGAAGTGAAAGACAAGAATCAGAATCAGAAAAATACAAAAAAATAACTTTCTAAACAGCTTATCTCCTAATCCATCAACAGTTAATGAATTTACAATGAAAGTAGACAAGATTTCATTCGATTTTTATTTTTGTTGGCAACTTTTGAAAGTGCTGGGAAATTCGTGGTTAGGGGAACAGCCCAAAAAAAACAAGAGAAAACTTACCTGTAATTTCTGTCTTTTTTGGTTTCATTAAACTACTCATCATAGACATGATATCCTGGCCACCCTACAAAGAGACAGAAACAAGTAAAAAGCCACAAAACAGAATATCCTAGTTTCTTTGGTCTAATTAGTCATCCTTGGAACATTAATGTTAGATTTGCATACCATATAGCATATACATTTAACAACCAATCAGCTTTAAGATAACTTGGCACTCTTGCTGGTTGGGAGTGAATTCTACTTTGGAGCTCTAGTAAAAAAGCTCTGTATATATCTTCCTGGTTTGTTTTAGTATCATCTGCTTGGTGATGCTATATCAGAATGCCTCCAGATACAAGGGTGGGTTGAAAAGTTCATATGAAGATGTCATATCTGCTATTGATGACTTTTTTGATCAATGGAATCCAAGCACTGCAATATCATTGAAAGAAGTGTGTGAACTGCAAGGAAGGGTTATGATAAAAAATAAACCACATTTGGTCACATTCCATGATTATTCTGGTCAACCTATAAACTTTTCAGCTGACCCATATGTGTGCGCACACACACACACACACGAGGTGAAATAAATATTTGTACATATGAAGATTTTTATTTTTTATCTTTCAAACATAGTCTGAACAAAAATTTTTATACACATTTAGTGTATAAGGATATATTCTACTAACGTGTATATAAACTTAGGTTACAATTAATTTTACAGAAATTAATGCCATATATTCATTTTCATGAGTGAAAAAAGTAATCGTACAGTACAAAAAAAATAACGCATTATCTTCATTCAATACTTTGTAGAATACCCTTTATTCACTTCAACAGCCACTAATCTCTTCCTGTAGTCCGCAATTTCTTGCAATAATTAGTAGGTATTTTGTACCATTCTTACAGACATATTGTCTTCAGATTATTCATGATCGTTCGTACTATTTTTCGGATTTGAATTTTCAAAAATCACCACAAGTTCCCAATTGGATTAAAATCTGAGGACTGACTTGGCTATTGCATAACATTTTCAGACAACCACTTCTTCATAGATTTAGCTGTATGCTTGGGATCATTATCCTGCTGGAAAATGTAATCAGAAGGTAGCTCAAAACTCTCAACAGAAGACAAAATTTTTTTGTATTTTTTGGGCATTCATTTTACTGTCTATTACTGATATTTTGCCCACACCTTTCGCCGAAAAACATCCCCAAATCATTATACTGCCACCACCGAATTTGACAGTTTGTACCGTGTTCTTTGGTGAGTAGGTGTCACCATCTTTCCTCCTCTACACATGATTTCGATAATTATGACCAAACAACTCAATTTTAGTTTCATCTGTCTATAATGCTCTTATTGAAGCTATTCTGTTTTACAAACAACAAATGAGCAAATATATAACCAGTATAAATTTGTAAAAGGATTTGCAGTGGGATAATAGATAGTGAGACAAGTAACCAACAGCTAGGGAGGAATTTGAACTCAACTAGAGAATCAGTGGTCATAGGTTTGCACTAAAATTGACTTAGCTCAGTATACATGTTATTCTTTTGCTTAATGGCATATCAACCTTCATGGTTTATTTAATGCCAAAACCATCCTTGAAGAACAGTAGTGATACTACCAATAGCTGGTTTTGGTTTGGTTAGGTTTTAAGGCATATCAACCATTGTAGGTTATTTAATGCCAAATCCATTTTTATACAAATAAAGAGTCCTATTTCAAACAATTCAGTTTAGCACAAGTACACATTTTTTGTTTACACGCAGTTAAATGTAAAAACGGTTCATTTCCAACAATTCAGTTTAGTGTACTTATACAGTTTAGTTGTATTTGACCAATAGATAGGACCCTTATCAGGTGTTACCACTCTGAGCCAGAATGGACCTGGGAGCAATGGCAATGAAGGAGTACTCCGCATTCCCCAAAGCTTCAGCATTACTGAAGCCTCACCATCAGATTGTTTAGTGTCATATCCAGGACACTCATTCGGGGAGTCTTACCCCTCTGCAGAGAAGCAGTTGGTATATTCTACAGCCCCAGCCGACTGGGAAAAGTTCTATTTGATCCACCTGGAAGGTGCTACCACTCCAGGCTAGAGTGGGCCAGGGTGCAATAATAATGAAGGGATACTCCGCATTCCCTGGTCACCTATAGCTGGGTGGATAAGGGTACATATACATGATTAAGTTATAAAGGTTAGAGCTTTTCATCTGTTTCTGTTTTCTCTGCTAGTAGGACAAAGAGCAGGATAAACTCCTCTCCATTTTGTGGATAGAGTGTTCACCAATGGCCCGGGAGACCAGGGTTCACTCCCAGGTCGAGTTATACCGAAGACTTAAAAAATGGTACTTGATACTGCCTTGCTTAACACTCAGCATCATAAGGTAAGGATCAAGGTTAAGTGGAGCAATCCAGGGAATGGAGTAGCACCCTACCCTACACCTTGGTGTAGTAGCTATTGAAAAGGGAGCATTCAGGTTACCCTCGACTATGGTCGCCAATTTTACTTTTCTTTATTAGAATAGTGAGGTGTGCAATTAACTTAGTCATTTATCACCAAGGCTTTTGTTGACAACAAATCTCTTTCATATGTCTAATGTGTAGGAGTCCATAAGAGAAAGTCATTTATAAGATTGTCGTTACTTCTCCGATTGTGACCAGTTATGTCATTCATTTTATTTGGATGGTTTGTGAGATAAAAAGGAGGTGAATGTACAGTTGCTGTTTTGTAGAGTGCTGCTTCCAGGATTTATTCAAAACAGCATCCTTGTGTAGTTCCCATCTAGCTTTTCCTCTAAGTGTTTGATTAAATTCTAAATGGTGCAGCCATATAGCAGTACTAACGCAGTCATAGCATGGAAGAATTCTTGTTTCATTTTGCCAGAGATCAGATTTCCATATAGTTGTTTAACCTGTCAATAGGAGTCCATGCTTTACCTATGTGTGTGTCTTGACATTGCTTTCAGTAGATAAGATATTGCTAACAAGATATATGAACTGGTCTACTAATTTCAGAAATTTACCATTTAATGAGATAGCATGATCTTGAATGAAATAAATGAACTTTGTTTGATCTGAATTTATATAGAGACCCAGTGCATATTACTGCCTGCTCCAGGCAATGAAATAGAAATTCGGCTTGAGCAGATACATTTGCAAGAAATGTTAGATCTACAAAAAAAAAAAAAAAAAAAGAATCCCTTGTATTTTCTTGTGCACAAGATAATCAGAATAAAAACAAAGTAATTTCAAAGTTAATTGGTTTCAACAGCATGTCAATATTTTATGCCCAGATGAATTGTGTACATTGTATGTTTATATTTTTTGTGTAGCTGTTACTAAAGAGTTTTTTTGCACACAATTATATGGTATCAAGTATTCCAATCTAACACAAATAATTTGCACATAGTTTTATGGTTTTAACTATTCTTATCTAATACGAATAATTATATGGTTTTAAGTATTCAATTCAATTTAATAATAACCATTTATTTACACACAGTTATATGGTTTCAAGTAACTAATAATCATTAACAATTATAACTTCAAGTAACTATTCTTAATACAAATAATTTACAGTTTTATGGCATCAAGTATTCTAATCAAATACTAATAATTTTTTAAAAAGATCAATTGGAATCACACCTAAAAGGTACTATCACTTGAATCAGAGTGTACCTAGGAGTAATGGCAATGAAAGAGTATTCCACATTCTCCAGATTTTCAGAACTTAAGCCTCATCATCAGATGTAGTTTAATATTATACCCAGGACACCTGGGGGGGATGTCTTACCCTTCTGCAGGGGATACAGTTTGTATATTCTAAGCCCCACTGATTGCAGGGTGAAGTGAGGTGGGATTAGATGACTAAGAAAAGAAACTAACCTGTGGTCGGGCATTGGCAGTATCTAAATCATGTAGAGTCACATCCTGAATGACTTCTTTCTTTTTATGTACATCTCCTTTTGGCAAAGGTACGTATTCTTCAGCCTCCAAATCAAATTCTGTGGCATAACTATCAGATCTGCCCTGACGCTGCAAAGGGAAAACAAAATCAAGTTGAAAAAAAAAAAAAAGAAAAAAAAGAAAAAAAAAGAAAAAAAAAAAAAAAAAAGAAGAAAAAAAAAAAAAAAAGATATGCACCATCAACTTTGAAAGAACAAAAGACTTATATGTTTTGTTTTTAATGTTTGATTACATCTATAAAAGAAATTTTTTAAAATCTTTAAAATTCATTAGGGTAAGTCAAAAAGTCTTGCAATATTTTGGTACATACAAGTTCCCAGTGCATATATCAAGAGACTGAAACAGTATCTGCTGCGGTTGGTAGTATAGTGGTACTTGATACTCTGACATGTTGTGCATTGCTTCATACAATGTGAGATTTGAAAGCCATACAGACAAATGTGCAACGTAGTCTAAATCAGGAAATTTTATTGTGCAAAAGCTGAAGGTGTTGTTAATCACAGTACAGTAACTAGATGATTAAAGAAAGTTTTACTTGGATTGCAAGAGCCTCAACAATCAGGCAAGGTCAGGCAGGCCTAAAATTGTGAATTTTGAGGCTTTGCTCTAAGCCATAGAGGTAAATCTGGCAAGTAGCACTTGGAGAGTATCAGGCGAGCTTGGTATCTCACAGTCCAGAGTAGTTTGTCATCTTCATGACAGTAGCAAGAGAATTTGGAGCTGTTGAATTGTGTCAGTTGTTAGCAAAAATCAAATATTGAAGGAAAATCATTCAGAGTTGTCAGAACTAGAATAAAGCAAAATAAACTTGATTCACCTGACAGGAAAAAATATCAAACAAGAATTTGAAATACGGAGATTATTTCTGAATTAAAGTGACATCTTATGCAAATAATTTCTCTAAATGAAATCATTTTACCACAATGGGGTTTTTATGATCAAAAGAAACTGCAAGGGTTTGAAGATTTGACAAAAAAACAGTTGTTTGTAGACAGTTATGCACTTTCAAATAACTAATAATCATCAAGTCATACTGGTAGTATGGAGTTCCCCAGAGTCTTTCACACCATCCATCCCTATTATCTATTGCTCCAGACAAGCCATCTAGACTGCATCCACTGTCTACACAGAGCTGTTGTAAGTCTTTGTTGGTCAGCTACACTGGTGTACCAATGTGTAGGAGTTCATAAGAAAACATCACTTATGACCCCTAATCTTTACTTGCCCAGCATGTCTCGTTTGTCTTACTTGGATGGGGTGTGAGATGGAATGTAGGTGTTCGTACAGTTGCTGTTTTGAGGGGTGCTGCTTCTGGGATTTGTTCAAAACAGCACGTCATATTTATTCTTGTGTAGTTCACAGAAAGTCTTTTCTCAAAGCATTTTGTTAGTCTATGTGGTGCATCCATACAGTAGTAGTGACACAGCCACAACTTGGAAGAAATCCTGTTTTATTTTATCAGAGAGATCAGATTTCCAACATGATTGATAACCTGTTAATAGCTATGTATATGTTAACATATGTAATCGCTATGTATATGTTAACATCACTTTCAGTAGATGAGATGTTGCTGGCAAGGTATGTGAACAGGTCTTCTAATTTTAGAGGTTTGCCATTTAAAGTGGAAATAGCACAACACATCAATTCTGTTTTATTTGAGTTCAAGTAGAAACCAATACCACTTGCTGCTTGCTCCAGGCTATGCAGTAAGGAATTAGCTTGAGCAGGTGTATAATCTATGTAATAGAAATAATTTTTAAATAGATTTATTTAACCCACAGATGCATACTACCATTCAGGGTCAGGTAGAACTAGGAGTAATAGCAATGAAGGGGTATTCCCCACTACCTAGTGCTTAAGAACTGGAGCCTCACCATCAGGTCCAGTTTAGAGTCATACCCAGGATTCTTCCTTTTTTTTTTTTTTTTTGGTGGTGGAGGAAAGACTCACTCTTTAGCAGGAGGATACAGTCAGTATATTCAAAGCTCCACCAATAAGGCAAAATAAAAATCAAGTGAAAGGTTACACACTTACCTTGACTGCCCCGCTATTGGATTCAATGTAAATTACATCTCCAACTTCAACTTTCTCTTTCTGAAGACTTTCAAAGATGGATGGATCTAATTTTAACTGCTTTGTGCCTTTTGCTGTCTTCAAGCCAATTACAACATGGCTCACTGTTTTACCGTAACCTACAAAAAGAATGAAAAATAAAAAATAAAATAAATTTAAAAAAAATGTTAAATCAACATGACATTGAGGTTAAATACAGTTGAATCTGGGGGTACCTAATGTCGGCTGCAATTGACTGGTAGACTACAAAATGTATATAATATATATTCTGTCCAAAGGAATGATAGAAAGTTACTTTTGGGAATAAACGATTATGCAAATAGCACAAGACTATCTAAATATATCTAGGATCATAAAAGGAAAACCAGAGGTTAAGTGGTCAATCCTAAAAAGAGTGTGTAATGAGGGTTCAGTCAATTTTAAGCTGAGTTAAGCTGCTTTAAATTGAAAATTTTCCTTCTCCTAGACTGGGTGCTGTACCAAGGCTAAAGAACACAGTCTGCCCTACTATTTACTCAGAGTAGGGAGGGGAAGAGATGGATTCATGCCCTTTCCAAGAGCATTAGCATGAACTGAAAAGCAAACAGCCTCATCCAGGATTTGAACTCTGGATGTGGATTTCATTTTCAACAATGACAATCATTATGTAAAGAGCTCCTCCAAACTAGAGTAGTCATTTAATAAAGATTAGCACAAGGCCAGAAGTATGGAGCACCAAGTGAGAATTAGAGTCAGCTTGTTTAGCTCACTAACCATTACAACTATAGTAGTAAAGTAAAGTTGGCGACCGTAGTCGAGAGCGACCAGAAGGCTCCCTTTACAATAGCTACTACACAGAGGTGTAGGGGAGGGTGCTACTCCTTTCCCTGGATTGCTCCACTTTACTTTTGATACATACCTTATAATGCTGAGTGTTAAACAAGGAGGTATCAAGTACCATTTTTAAAGTCTTTGGTATGATGTGACCTGGGATTGAACCCAGGTCTCCCGGACCATTGGCAAACACTCAACCCACTAGGCTAATGAGGTCACCCCTAAAACCTAGACATTCCTTAGATTTGGCACAAGGCTCCAAATATGAGCACTCAATGAGGCTTAAACTCACTCAGTAGTAAAACAGTGTTAAACAAGGAGGTATCAAGTACCATTTTTAAAGTCTTTGGTATGACTCGACCTGGGATTTAACCCCGGTCTTCCGAGCCATTGGCGAACACTCTACCCACTAGACCAATGAGCTGGTTTGTAAAGTTTGGTACAACACCTAATAATGTTGGCAACTGTAGTCAAGGGCGACCAGAAGGCACCCTTTTCAATAGCTACTACACTGAGGTGTAGGGAAGGGCGCAACTCTTTTCCTTGGATTTCTCCACTTTACCCTTGATACATACCTTATATTGTTAAGTAAGGAAGTATCAAGTATCATTTTTAAAGTCTTTGGTATGATGAGACCTGGGATTGAACCCAGGTCTCCCGGACCATTGGCAAACACTCAACCCACTAGGCTAATGAGGTCACCCCTAAAACCTAGACATTCCTTAGATTTGGCACAAGGCTCCAAATATGAGCACTCAATGAGGATTAAACTCACTCAGTAGTAATTGATTGGCAAGTTTAGCTTGTTAACCACTACACTGAAACAAAGTGCCCTCTCCAAACCAGACTATTATTTGAACGATGTGGTATATTATACATTATGATCTGAAAATGGGCAGTGAATCATCAAGGTGGGCTGATATTACAGATTCTCTTGACTCTCTCATACCATCAAGTCTATCAGCCAGCGCTCTTCGTAAGTCCTAGTGTCTGTACAGAGCTGATGAATGTCGAAATGTTAGCAACGTATCTCCTTGCAAGTCTCTGGCAACAATGTTAAAGAAATCTGTGTCACCATTGGGTGAGTAGGATGTACTAAAACTCCTAGGACAACTCTAAATAATAAAAAAAAGGATATATATCTAAATAAACAAAGTTACCTCCCATAGGATTTTCAGTTTCTACAGGTGTAATTTCTATCACTTCTCCTTCATAGACTTCTTTTGTCTCTTTGATACGCAAACCAATAGCTCTTCGAAAGTTCTCCATTAACACTTCAGTTTTCTTGATTTCACTTGAATAAACTTCACTGCCAACCATTGGGCAAAATGGAACTTTGCTGCCAAGTTCTTGAGCCATCGCCAAAGCTATGGCAGTCTGTTGCAAGAAAAAAAAAAAAAAAAAACCCCAATTAGACAAGAATTAAAAATAGTGCAAACATTTGTTGCATTTTTTGTGCTAAGTAACTTCTGAAACTATTCAATAAGATTGTTTTTATTAATCTAAAGAAAAAAAAAAAAAAAAAAAAAATTAAATATATTTTGCAGATATTACTTTTTGTACAGATTGTCTTTAAAAAGCGGTAAACATTGCCTCATATATGATGATCAACAGTGCATAGAAAATTTGTAAATGGCACTTAACAAATGAAGTTAAAAGAAATTCTTTCTGTTTGTATTTCTTTTAATTTTATTTTGGTAAATTATTTTCATGAAACAAAAAACATTTGATTTTTATTTAGTTAAAGGAAATACTTTCATTACGTTTTTTTAGATTTTTATTTTTAAATAATTTTTCCAAATTATTTTCATGAAACAAAAAACATACAAACAGAAAGAATTTCTTTTAACTTCATTTGTTAAGTGCTATTTACAAATTTTCTATGCACTGTTGATCATCATACATGAGGCAATGTTTACCACTTTTTAAAGACAATCTGTACAAAAAGTAATATCTGCAAAATATATTTAAATTATTTTTTTTTAATTAATAAAAACAATCTTATTGAATAGTTTAAGAAGTTACTTAGCAGAATATCAATATTTTAGAGGTCATGGAGCATTAGGATGATTGTCTTTAATTATCATCTTTCACGAAAATCCTGCACGTACATAGGAAAAAACTAAATTTGGCAGGGTCATATCTTCTAAAGTAGACTTAAAACCCTCACAAGATTTTTTGGTGAGTTGGGCAAAAAATATTATGAAAATTGAAGAGGATATATTTTTGATGGACTGACCATAAGCTACATAGGTGAAAAGTTGATTTGGGGGTCATGTAATTGGGTGAGTAAAATAAAATGTTCTATCATGTGTGTGCTTAAAATAGTTAAGTATTTCAATTCTACACGTTTTATTTGGCCTACATACCAAATACCAAATTTCAGAAATATTGAAGGTATGGAAGTATTGTTCTTTAATTTTTAAAAAACACTGAGATTCGGCGATGTTGCCTGGCCTAAATTTAGAGGCAAAATAGGATAATTATACTCCCCCCCAATTAAAACGGTAAAGTCTAGCACAAAATAATTTGACACACTTTCCTAACTCATGACTGGGAACATTTGTACCAAATTTCAAGTAATTTGGTGTCAGTGGGTGCAGATTTCAACTTTTTTGCTGAGTTATTACATGAAATGACTCTGAAGGGCATTAGTCTGAAAATGAACGTAAAAGAGCTAATGTAGTTTGTACTATAATGTCACAATCCAATATGTTAGTCACTATGCCATTGGAACTACCCCTGGGTAATATTAAAAGTTTTTTTTTTTTTTTTAAATATCACCTAAATTTATATTCTGTTGTAAAAGGATAAATTTTTAATAGCAAAATATTAGAAAGAGATTCGTAAAAAGTCTTCAAGAAATGTTTTGTTTATAAGAAAGATTTCTTGTACAAGATAAGTTTGTTAGATGAGACTGTACCTTTCCTGTTCCAGGAGGTCCTGCCAGCAAGACTGCTCGACCAGCCATTTTCTTGGAGCGAATCATCTCAACAACTACACCAGCAGCCTACAAAGGGAAATAACAATTTCACAAAGATTATTGAAAAATCGTCAATTTATTTCAGGATTTTTTTGTTGTTTAAAAATAATTTCAGAAAATTAAGGTATTTTATAAACAGGATCTTCAATTGATCTATCATTTGTGAAATAAAAGTTATGTATCCATTCATTTATTTGTTTAAAAGAAAAAAAAAAAAAAAAATTCCCTCATATTTTTCTAATAAAAATCTTGCTATGATGAGCCTTTTTTTTTTTCTCTTAACAGGGTTACAGTCATGTAACTATCAGATGATACTGGCAACTTGGTACTAGGAATAATATTGTTGTGGTATCATCCCTATTTTCGATACACAATGGACTTTTCCAATAAAGATAGAACATTTGACTGAAATCCACTCAGCTGAGTTGGTAGCAAAGCTGAGTGGATTGTTTTACCAATTTGTTTGTTGTTTGTTTCTTGGCTTCTGAAGCACCCCCAAAGGTATTTTTGGATTTTGCCGGACGCATGTGGGCTGCAGCCCTGGGTCCGGACCCACATTAAAAAAAGGCTTTGTGCCGTACTTGTCTGGTGGTGGGACGGAGAATAAATAAAGTTGGTAGCAAAGCCACACTGGTGACATTGTTTTACTGTAATATATAACCTTTTATTCTTCTCTCTAAACATGTTTGTCTTATTTATTTTATGCCGTTCTGAGGACATAACAGATATTAAGTTGTTAACAAACTCACCAGGTTCCAATGTGTTAATGTATCCACTGATATACTAAGATAATGGTAAGGAAAGATGAAAAATTCAAAACACATGTTTAATGTGTGTTACAATTATAAGTAACATGTCCCAAACAGATAAATGACACACATTTTTCTATAAAGACATAGCATGTAAAAAAAAAAAATACATACGAGAATGGTAAAAGTCTTGTATATCTTTTTTGAGTATTCTTAGCCATGTGGTTTTACACTTCAATGGGGAGGTGTAACAAAGTACCTCACTGGAGCTAGAGACAAAGTCTCTATTCAATTCAATGAACAGAACTATCAAACATAGGTCTTATCACCAAAAAGAGAAAGATAAAGGGGTCTCATCTCAATTTTCACACAACACACTTCCCACACAGACACTCAAAGAGAAAACAATTATTTTCATCTCACTACAATATATATATATATACATACACACACACACACACACATACAAACAAACAAACACAAGGTTCAGTAGAAATACCTCCCACATCTTAAACCATTACCAGAGTAATGCAAGCAATCTTTGGCAAATTGTAATGGTTGTTCCATCGAACTAATGTCTAGCCATTTTTTAAGATATGATCATGGATTAGACCAGTGCATACCATTTGTTTGCTGTTGAAATGTTTTTTTAAGACTTGTGAACCTGCAATTACAACACAGAACGTTTTGTGTTGATGTTATTGGAATGATGTTCTTGATAGAATTTTCAACCCATACAGTATTGATTTTCTATCCAGAACAGCATCACTCTGGCATAACATGAAATGAGCATGAAAATCTGTGTGGCAATTATAGATTTATAGTCTTAAAAAATGTTTCAAAAGTACAGTGTTCACTGGTTCAAGCCATGAGTATAACTGATTGCTTCTAAAAAAAAAAAAAAAAAAAAAAAAAAAAAAGAAGAGAAACATTAGATAGATGGAGCTACCATTACCACTTGCCTAAATTCACTTGCACCACACAAGTGACATCTCCTGTATTAGAATTTGGGTAAGATAATACAGATTTGTTTTCTTGATCAACTTATACAAACTATAAAAAATTTCAAAACCAAAATAGATAAATAACAAATAAAATGGAAAAGTTAAATAAAAAGAAAGATTAATTGTAAATCAATAAAATCAAGAGAAATGAGGAGGCAGGGCAACATGAAAAATTTATTTTTGAAATCAGGTTCTATCATTTTATGTCAGTAAAGTCAGAAATAATAGGAAGTTCACCCACTTGCTGAATTACAAAATAGTGTGCAAAAATTCCCAGCACCCTAATTGGTTACAGCAGAAAATAGTATCTAATCCCCAAAAAATAATTTGCCTTTAAATTATTGTGTGCAAAAATGTTATCCATTGTAATTTTAATACCAATATAAAAAAAAATTAAACAATGTGAAATGGCTGTAATAAGTTTCAAAATTGAGTGTGTATATATATATATATATATATATATTTTTACTTAATTACAGTGAATGGTTCTATAGAAATCAACATTTTAAGCCTGAAAAAAAATCTCTACAAAATTAGGAGTCTATTTATACAGAAGGGCTAAAATCAAAAACCTTTAAAACAGAGTTTTCAACCAGTGGAACAGAACTCCTTATAATCAATATACACCCGCAGATTGCTATAAACACCCCCAAATTAAACTCGTGTTTAGCAAATATATTTAACAAATTAATACAGATATTAATATAAAATGATAAAACTCTAATATAAATTAAGTATTATATTAACACTATATCACACACTTTTTACAACAACTGAATGTCACAGCACTCAGGTAGCCAACAACATTATGTTGGTTTATCAGTGCAATTTTATGATAGCATAATAAATTGTGAATTTATACGAAAATAAGCTCTAATGTGTAATATTTACATGTTTTATATATGGTCGATGTAATTCTGATTTCAGAGAAAAATTATGTACGTCATACAGTACTTCTAGAAATGACAGTTTTATAAGACATAACAGTAGTTGATTGAATATACACATATTGGGATTATTACTGTACTTATATGGCCCAACATTTCAAATAAAGGTTACTTGAACAGTATTTTATAAATGAATAAACCTCAGGAGTAAAATTTTCACATTTATTTAATACATGTTTATAATATGAAAATGACAGGTAAAAGGGTCCATATGACCTTATTGGCAATCTGTTCCAGAAGGGAAAAATCTGCTCTTATTTGCATTCTAAAGTGCTGCGAAATAAAACGGATTTGGTCATCTTGGTAATTCACATGAATTTGGAATTCTTCAAGAAGATCAGCAGAAGGACCTTGCACATCTTTAATGGCTGCAAAACTCTTAATGTCATGGCTTATACAAGGTAGCTATCTAGGATCAAACAGACAAGATGTCTTATAAAAGTTATACACAGGATAGGCATCCAGGTATTTATTCAATTTTGAAAAAGATGTGCTGAACAAATCTTGGAAATTTCAGATAACTCTTCCTCTCTGGTCAGTTTCTACACCAAATGTCAATTTTGATGTACCAATATGTAAATACTGTTTTACATCCTCCACCATGTTATAAACAATGCATACAAGCCAATATTTAATTTCTTTTAAACTTGTCAAAGCAGGTTCAACTTTTGAGGTTGAGAATGATTCATTATATTAATTTGATTCAACCATCTTGGTAATTTGTTGCTTATTCATACAACTGGTTTTGAAAAATAAATAATATATTGATACTTGATGTTATAAAGGATTTTTTGTTGAATTCAAATTTGTTTGAAGATGATGCAATTATGAATTTGGGAGAATCCCTGTGTAATGGTAAACTTCGGAGTAGACGAGTCAGTCATTTCATAAAATGGTGTTTGGGAAAGTTTTTTCTTTATTCTTAAATTGTATGGTAATGTGATAGCATTTTTGTTTGCCATATTCATAAAACAAGGATACAAGTTATTAAGAATTTTTTACTCGTAAATTTTGTGAAAATCAAATGTGTCTAAAGGAAATTAATTTGTTTGGTCTTTCAACATTAATGTTTTTCCTCCCATTTCCACTTTACAAAGGGTACAAGGACTGAATTTCATCTGCTACATTACAGTTTCTTAGAAAAATATAGATTAGTCAAATTTTTTATTATGTAAAAAATTTGCTCTTAATTCTTTTTTGAATCTTAAAAGGAAAAAACTCCTATTTGTCAAATCAAATTTCAAGGAAATAACTTGGTTATGTAGGGTTCTATTTATGAAAACATTTTACAACAACAAAATCAGAGAGACAGTTAAGTTTTGAAAGAATTAAAAAAAAAAAAAAAAAGATCTTTTAATTCAATTAATTTGTTATTCATTATTAAAAATTTCATTAAAAATCACAGATCCTGTTTCAGATTAATGATTCCATGATCATGGAAAATTGGTACCCCTACAACTGACTAAGTTTTGAATGACCAGTAGCTGACTATTTTTGGGGATTGACCTATACAGCAGGTCTATGTCTAACCCAAATTTTCTGTTTGACTTATATGTCAGATTGAATTGAACAGAGCAAACCAATATGTTCTGCTATTAGTTTGTCTCTCTTCATTTTCTTTTTTCTTTTAGGCTTAAAAAAAAAAAACAAAAAAAAAAAAAAAAAAACTTTTTCATACAATAACCTGGTGGACCTCATCCCTCTCTCGGACAACAACTGATTTTAATTCAGAGTTTTTCTTCTACCCTGGTAGCCATACCAAGGTTAAAGAGCCCAACCTAGTATTTACTCTGAATTGAATTCATAACTTTCCCAAAGATATTAGCACTATGTGAAACGCAAGTAACCTCATTCAGTCATGTTCAGTTTCTAGGAAAATAACTCTTATAGCAGGAGTGCTTCCATAATATATTCTACTGTGAATAAAAAGTATATTTGTTCTGCCTTAACAATTAAGGGAGATAACCATTAAAATACTAATTATGGAGTGGTTTCCCTAAATTATTCTTGTGTTTTTTAATGAATAAAACTGAAAAAAGAAGAATTGTAGTTTATATGTTAATTTTCAAAATTTTCATATTTAATCTATCTTATTAACCCTGGTTAATTAGCAGTAAGATATTCAAACCTATTTAAATTTCCTGGGAATTTATATTTTTAAACACTTTTTGATGCCATAAAAATTAAATTTAAAAAAAAAAAAAAAAAAAAAAAAAAAAAAAAAAAGTAACATTTTTGTAGATAAATTCATTATTTTATGAATAGATACTAAAATTTTAATGAATATTCATTAATTAGTTGATTTTGTTTTTTTTAGATTTTTAAAATGAATGTTGAAATCTTTTTATTTTCTTATACATGTAAACAATATTCAAAATGAAAATGAAATAATTGTTTTTATTTAATAAAAGAAAATTTTTTAAAAACTCTGCATTAGTCAACTGTGTCATTCAAACACAGTTGGTTTGGCGGAGGGACCCAATTCAAAAATGCATATAGTGTTACTATAACGTAAGATATACTATTGTTTCAGCATATCTCCACAGTCATTGATGAACAGAGATTGCTTTGGAGTTGCTTTTTATTCATCTAATACAATGAATTTATATATTTCATTCAGATCATATTTATTTTGAAAATGCTAGCAGGATACACTGTTATGATTTTTTAAAAATATTTATGTTGATAATCAATATGAAAAATATAACATAAGATTCAATCTCTGTTACAATATGACAAATCAATACTTGAACTAAAATTATAATCAATAATTGAAATGATAATTATTCCAAATTTGTTACATAAACTTATTTTCTGTAATGCACATCCAAAGGAGGAAAGAATGATGCACTGTAACTAAACCAAGACTACACACTATGTACTCAATGACCTCATGCAATCAGAATTTTGGGAAGGAGAGAAATAATCAAGTTGCCAACTACGTATTACGAACATTAAAAAATGTGGTGATTGAAAATATTCCAGGAGACAAACGTAGGAATTAATGATGAATAAAAGAAAAACTTTTTTTCTTTTATTCTCTGCTTTTTAGTGATATGAATTAGTTTATGAAAATTGATTAAACTGACCTTTGTGAATAATGTGAAAGAATTTACTTGGTCATAGGTCTTAATTTTGCACCTATTCAGTGGTTTACTTGAAAAAACAAAAACTAATTAAATAAATTAAATTAAAAATAACTATTCTTCAAAACCCTTTTTAATTGGAATATCCAAAAATACATACCCACTAAAGCTACATTGGGGAAAAAAAATCACCCCTCAATCAGTTAATTATTGGATTTTAATAAAATTTTTGGTATAAAAACAATAAAAAGGTGAGGTTTCTTTATAAAGATATTTTTGTCAAAATTCTGAAGACATTTTTTCCCTTTAATGGCTCTGTTGT
This sequence comes from Sepioteuthis lessoniana, assembly GCA_963585895.1. Classification (NCBI taxonomy): domain Eukaryota; kingdom Metazoa; phylum Mollusca; class Cephalopoda; order Myopsida; family Loliginidae; genus Sepioteuthis; species Sepioteuthis lessoniana. Next base: position 4,307,585 of record OY757943.1, on the reverse strand, counting down.
CACGCACCCCCCTCTCTCCATCATTTTGATAATTTAACTCAATAAAGGTGCACGTGAATGATTTTTGCAGATTTCAAAGACAATTCCATTGAGAATTAGATTTTGTTTACATTTTTTTATAACGATTTGTCTATTTATTCCAACAGATGCCTTATTTTTGAAATTCAAAAAACGATAAAATAAAATAATTCTCTTTTAGGCATTTTTTCAAAATTCGTTTTCGGAGATTACTTTAAGGTGGTTATTAAAAAGAAAAAAGATTCAGGTTAAATGTTTTGCTTTAAAAGTTTAAAATTGACATTCATCCATTAAACACTTCCATTCACTGCAAGTGACTGGGATTTTGTTAATGTAAAAATATTGAATTAATAAATTTGACTGATTAGATAAAAAAAGGATTTTATGTAAATAGTACTTTTTTTAGTTTATGTTTTTTTTTAAAAGATGTTTTTCATAGGATAATATTTTTTCTATTGAGGCCCGCAGAGAGAACCAATATAAAAGGAGGAGAAACGGTGGTGTAACGGTTAGCAAGCTTGACTAGTAAACCTACACGAGTGAGTTCGATTCTCATTGGGTGTCCAATTCATTCGGCCTTGTGCCACATCGAAGCAAAGAGCTTTGTAAATTACTATTAACATAAAACGAATACGAATTATTACATCCGCACTTAAGAAGAAAGGTGTGCATTGCTTGTCATAACATTCTTATAAAAAGTGCGTGGTTTTAACACCTTAAGTCAGGTAGAATTTTACTGAGTATCAAAAAAAAAAAAAAAGAAGTTTGCCAAAAGAAAAAAAAATGAAATTTTAATTTAACTTTCAAGTAATTTATTTGCTTGATTTTACTTGATTAATTTTACATTTTTAAAAATATTCTTAATCAATAACAAAAATTGTAGTAAGCATTAACAAGCAAAAACGACAAGATTTTTTTAGAGCAATACATAATTGCTTAGAGAATAAAGCAATTTCCAGTCCAATTTCAAACCGGAATGATAATTTTGTAATATCAGTATTCGCGCAGTCAGTCATTTTCAGATCATCCAAATTCTTGATATTAAAAAACAAAACCAAACAGCAAAAAATAAAATATTAATTAGAATCCTTTACAAAATAGAAGCATCAATATCATTATGGACTGCTGCTAAAATGAAAACCGAATTCACGGGTATAAAATTGAAACTAACAAAAAGAATGAAAATTTCCAACTTTTTTTGTAATTTGGTTTTCCATTTAAAAAATATTTTTTATTAGATTTTTAAAAAATTATTTTATTTCTATAATCTTTACATATTATATTTAGCATAATATAACGTTATTATCTTATTTTGAAATTCAAATTTTTCGATAAAAAAGCGCTAATACAATCAACTTTAGAATTCAAAATAATAATAAAAAAAAAAAAAACAACTTTTAAAATGAATAAAACTTTCTTTTAAATATTGAATGTCAACAAAACGTTATTGATTCTCGAAGATTCTAAGCTCAACTTAAAATAAAAAATGGTTTTATAAAGCTTTTAAGTCTTACCTAAGATGAAAAGCAGCATTTTTAGGGGCATTGGGAATTCCAATAACAATCTTGTCGATGTGAAGTAATATAAGTTAACCATCACTTTTGGACCCTTAAAAACAGGTTTCAACTTGTCTAAGGTCGGATCACAAGGAATTTTAATAGTTCGATGGGAAAAAATGCAGTGTCCACCCACAAATAAATAAAAGAAAAGAAGCTTAGATTTTTCTTGAGGTAAAAAAAAATTAATAGATAAATGAAAATAAATGATGATGATGATTATTATTATTAATAATAATAATAATGAACTATTCTATACCTACAAAACATCTAAGAACAGAGATTTCTTTATATTCAGGTTTATTGTATGTGGGGGGGGGGGCTCCTTTGAACAAATTTGAAACAATTTAGAGTATTTGGGTCCCTCTAATTAGAGAAGGTCTTTTAAATTCGATGGGTCCCTTTTAAGAGTCCCCAATTAGATTTTGATGCATTTTTTAATATAGTATATGATATATACATCATAGATTTTTGATGAAGCGTTTTCGATTTTGCAAAATTTGGTAGACTTCGTTAAATTTTGCACTTCATTGAACAGGCATTTAATAAATAAAAAATTGTTCAATATTCTATAAATTAGACAAAATAGTACAAAACAAGATAAAAAATAATAAAAAGAGGTAGAAAGGCGAACATAGGTAATGAAGGACCCTAAATTCTATAAGTCCATAGTGTATTGTTAAATCCTAAATCTGGCCCTGAATGCAAGTATTATATTTATAACTTTGTTGTATATTACTACAGAATTTTTTTGGTTGAACAATTTTATACACGCTACAAAAATATAATAAATTTGAGTAAATTTTTTTACTTCATCAGAAGAAGAAGAAGAAAGAAAGAAAAAGGAAAAGGAAAAATGAAAACATTAAAAATATGTCAAAAAATTAAAACTACATAATCTTAAAACTTTATAATAATATTACTATCACTACTTCTTGTAGTCGGCCAAAAATAAAACGGGGAATAATTAAAAATATGCATAATAATAATAATAATAATAATGAAAATGATCTGGAAATAAATGAAAATTTCAAATATAATGCCAGACCTCTCGTGCAAGTTCCTGTCCGACAAGTCCGGCAGCAGTTTGTATGGCATAACCATTTTCGTCCAGTCCAAGACCCTTGATATGACTGTGGGTAGCAATACGTTGCGATTTAGATGTACTTTTTACTTCTTCGATTTTCATATTTGGGTATTTTAGACTTCAACTTTACAGACACCAAAAAAACGCACATGTAACCCTGGTAATGAAACAATGGCGACTATAACTGCCGTAAAGCGGTCTCAGAATACGTTTTTATTTTTTTACGACATTGCCTTTTGTTTCCATCTCATCCTATTCCTCACTCTCCTACTACCACCGCACTTCAATACAACAAACTTATTATTTATTTATTAAAATTAAACTTTGCAAATCTATTTATGTATTAAAATAAAATTTTGCTAATTTCGTTATCAAACCGTTGTTTTACAAGTCACAAAATTATCAAAAATAAAATAAGAGTTAATTTTTTTAAAGTAAATTTTAAGGATTATTAAATGCACGCATTATCTCAAGAAATTAATAACTTTTTTTCTACTGAAAACTATTATATTCATCCAAAGAGATTTGAAAAAAAAAGTCTCATTTTTCAACAGTCGTTAACGGTAACTAATTACCATAGCAACAGTTGCTAGCCAAATCGTCGCCATTTGGTTCATGTAAACAACTTGTGCACCCTTGCCAACCCCTTCGTCTCTTTTGCGAAAAAATACAATCATCTCAGTTCGATAAACGGGACACATATCGACCATAGAACACGGTAAAGATCAAATTTATTCAATATTGGCACAAAGCATTATTATGTATGACTTTGAGTAAACAAGGTCCCAGGGGAGAAAAAGGGAGGGAAAAAAAGTCTTGATTATTATTAATAAGTGATTAAAGTCACTTGTGCGTATAAAAATGTTTGGGTTTTGTGGTGGAAACGATCTGATCGAATTTCCTGCTATTTAGTCGTAAATCCTCCGGGTTTGATTAAATGATATCAATTTTTAATGATTTTATATGAATTATAATTGTTTTTCAGTCATGCATTTAATGAATCTCTCCTCGATTTTGCTTGAAATATTCTTATAAAAGGAAAAAGAAGTTTTCATATCTATCTATCTATCTATCTATCTATCTATCTATCTATCTATCTATCCTAGCTTGTTTCATTTATCTCAGTTTTCTCTTTACATATATCTTAATCATTTCATTATCTATCTATCTATCTATCTATCTATCTATCTATCTATCTATCTATCCCTATCTGTGTCTGTATTGATATAGTTGAATCTGTATAAGTTAACATATCTAGTTCTAATAATCTTTATTTAACACATAATTCAATACTCACTCGCTCACTCACTCTCTCTCTCTCTCTCTCTCTCTCTCTATATATATATATATATATATATATATATATATATATCAGTCCGTTCATTATCTATCTATCTATCTGGGTGAGTCCTTGTGGCGTAATGACTAAAAGTGTTAGACTGGGACATCATAGCAAGTGAGGTCAAACTCCTGTCATGGTACTATGTTCACTTTTGGGCAAATTTTCTTGGGAAAAGCATGGACCTCTTCTTTTCCAGGTATGGTTTAAACAGTACCACTATTGTCCTTCTACAAGGATGGTGTTGCATTAAATAACCCACGACAGTTGATATGCCATCTATCTATCTATCGATCTATCTATCTATCTATCTATCTCAGATTGCTTTTATTTATCTTAATTTCTTCCTGTCTATATATCTCAATCTTTTCATTATCTATCTATCTATCTATCTATCTATCTATCTATCTATCTATCTATCTATCTTATTTACACATACAAGAACATTTAATCTTTTATATACATAATATATATACCGGTGGAATTAAAAGAAAGACTATATAAATGTATCATAGCAGCTAGAATTATACATATATTGTTCCATAAACAAACAGTATGTAGAAGGGTTCCAAAACAAGAAAAGGCTTATTTGTCAACTGTGGTGAGCATAGATATGTGTCTTTACCATTTCCTGGCAGAGTCAGAAACGATGTCTATACTGTTCAAGAATAGAGCTAAATAGAGGTCAAGAATGTGTTTCTGGGACTGGCATGTAACACCCTATGAAGCCTCAAACCGACATGCCTCTTCTCTATTGAAGATAATTATTTATTGTAACTCTACACTATCAATTTCTTCACTTAGTCTGAGCTGTTTTAAGAACGATCCTTTCATGTCATCTGTTTTTCAACTTCTGCTGATTTGTTCTTTGACATTTTGTAATAGGAATTTCCTTTCATGTCTGCTTTTTAAAACAAGTTCTTTTTTGTTCAGCAGTTTCTTTTCATTTTCTGTTTGATCATGCAAAGTTTTTCTTCTGGGCAGAAGTTACAGTACCAGAAGTGTGTGTGTGTGTGTATGTGTGTGTGTGCGCTTACACCACCCTTCCACAATATGGGATACAAAGTCAAGTTTTTTACCTGAATACAGCTGGCCTGAATTCAGAGTATTTCTTCTCCTAGATTGGTTGTCTTACCAAGGTCAAAGAGCCCAGTCTAACCTATTATCTATTCATAACTGAAGTGAGAAAAGATGGATGTATGCCTTTTCTGAAGGACATTAGCCTGAAGTGAAATACAACCTCATTCAGGATTTTAACTTGGGTCACCAAATTCATTTCCGATGATTATAACCCTTATATCTGGCATATCTCTGTCTGTGTGTGTATACAAGGCACATATGATAAGTTTCCAGACTTGTTTCATATGGGGATTTAAAATTGTTATAGACTCTTGAAAATTCAGTATGGTATTGCTATAGATCTTATGAGATGACAGACCAATTCTTATGATTTCAGCTTCAAATGATCAGCTACAGCAGCAATTGGAATACACCCTGATTGTCACAGCTGGTGAATTTCAAAAATGCAATCGGACACTTTAGAAGAATGATATGCAATAAAATTCTGTTTTAAACTTGGAAAAAATGCCACAGAAACGTATGGAATGCTTCAGACTGCTTTTGGAGCATCTTGCATGAATCGAGCATCAGTTTTTGAGTGGCATAAGAGATTCAAGAAAGGCAGGGAGTCTGTGAGGGATAATGAGAGGTGTGGGAGGAGTAATAAAGTCAATACAGCAGAGTTGATTGGCCAAAGGGTTAGGGTTAGGGTTAGTATGTCAAGGTTTTAAGGGAGTTCAGGAAGAGATTCCTAGGGAAGGGGCCAGCACTCTTCAAATCGGGTCTGTGGCATTTCTACCAGCACAATACACCAGTTCATAACTCCATCCTTGTCATTGACTATTTGAGCAAGATGGGCATTAAGACAGTTCCTCATCCTCCCTATAGTCCAAACCTTGCTCCCTGTGACTTTTGCTTATTCCCTAAGCTCAGAGGCTGTCGTTATGAGAGAATTGAGGAGATGAAAGAGGCTGTGACGAAGGTCATTGACATGCTCACACAAGAGGACTTCCATGGGGCCTTCCAGAAGTTATTGGAACAATTCAACAAGTGCATTGCAGCCGGAGGAGATTACTTCAAAGGGGACTAGAGTTTCATGTGTGTAATATCAATAGAAGTGCCCATACGAAAAAAGTCTGGAAACTTATCGTATGCACCTTGTACTTACCTGGTGTTTGCACCTTGAGGGTGAGAATTTATAACAGACTAGTTCCAGGGGTCTTTCTTGCAAGTTGAACCTGCCCCGTTTTCTAAAAGGAGTCAGAGATGAGTTTATTGCTCGGTGCCTAAGGTGGCCCTGAACGTGGAATGCCAGTGTAACTAAGCAGTTTTTGTACCTGCCTCATGGGAGTTTTGATTCCTGCAAAATATCCCCCTACACTGAACTGACCTTCTGTCACATTTTCACCACATGGAAACCAAATAAATACACTGTATATCTGTGTATGTGTGTGTATGTGTGCTTGTGTTTTTGTGATGAACTTGTACAAAGACCTTTGTTCTGAATCCACTTGATTTTTTAAATTATTATTCAGGAAGATGGAGAAAGCAAGTGAAGAAGAAGCTGGAGATAAAGAGATTAAAGAAGGAGAAGTACCTGGACAGCTCGATGTCATTGGTTCCACAGAACCAGAAATTTCAGAAATCCTTATAGCAGCTCCTCCTCCAATTCTGGAAGATGTGGAAGAACAAATTGAAGCAGTTGTTAGTCCAGCATTCAAGATCCTTGATGATGTAAGGCAAGATATGACTACTTATCCAGAATATCCTACTGAAGAAATGTCTTGTCTAGTTTCCTAAGTAGTTTCTTACTGTAAAAAGAGGCATTTTTGAGCAGTGTACATTAAAATCTGGTTTTAAAAATTAAAATTTTGTTGAAATAGTCATAAAAATATGTAATATATGTACTTGGGTTATGTTATTTGAGATAATAAATGAGAAGTACAAATATTAACTTTAAAAGAGGAATTTTATTCTTCGTATACAACGCCACGTGTTGGCTAGAAAAATGTTCGGCGGTCAACACACGTGTTTTGTATCTGGAATCTCTTCAGCAACTGCTTCCTCTTCTGTTCTTGGGTTGTCTTCGGCAACTGCTACTATCTCCGCTGATTGGCCAGAGGGAGAGGGAGAGCGAGAGAGAAAAGGAGAGAGAAGGGAAGAGAGAAGAGTGAGAGGCGATGGATTCTGGGATAGCATTCCTTGGCCGAGGTGGAAGTAAGGACCAAGATTTCTGTTGAGGTAGTATTGACTGCCCCATTTACTGACCTTAGTAAGGGAGGTGATACTACAAATATATTACTCAACCTTTCAGTCCCAAAAATAAGAACATTTCTGTAAACCACAGGAGTATTTTATCTTAAATTAGCATATACCTGGGCTAAAAAGTTTGGTGCTTGGTTTGGTTTTATGGCACCTCAACCATTGTAGGTTATTTAATGCCAAACTCATTTTTATACATATAGTAAGTAAGTGAAGTTGACAACTGTAGTTGAGGTTGATCCAAAGATTCCTTTTTCAATAGCTACCATACTGAGGTGTATGGAAGGGCGCAATCGGCATAATGGTTAGAGTGTTTGCCAATGGCCCAGGAGACCAAGGTTTAATCCCAGGTCGAGTTATACCAAAAACTCAAAAAATGGTACTTGATGCTGCTTTGCTTAGCACTCAGCATTATAAGGTACATATCAAGGGTAAAGTGGAGTATTCTTGAAAATAGAGTAGCGCTCTTAACCTAAACCTCAGTGTAGTAGCTATTGAAAAGGGATCCTTTGGGTTGTCTTTGACTACGGTTACCAACTTTTATACATATAAACAGTTCTAGTTCAAACAATTCAGTTTACTTTCTTTCTTTGTTTAATGGCATATCAACTCTTTTTAGGTTATTTAATGCCAAAGCCATTCTCCTAGAAGAACAGTAGTGGTACTATTTAACCCATAGCTGGGAGGATAAGGGGGTTCATACCTTTCCCAAGGGTATTTGCCCGAAAGTGAATGTAATAGCGCGACTGGAGTATGAACTCGCGTACTACGATTCCGCAGTCCATCGCTTTAACCATTACACCACGAGGACAGCCCCCATCAATTCAGTTTAGCATAAGTACACAATTTCAGTGTCAAAACAGTTCTATTTCAAATAATTCAGTTTAGCTTTAGTACACAGATTAAATGCCAAAAACAGTTCTACTTCAAACAATTCAGTTTAGCATAAATACACAGTTTAATTCTATTTGACCCATAGATAGGACCCTATCAAGTGTTACTACTCTGGGCCAGAGTGAACCTGGAAGTGATGGCAATAAAGAGGTACTCAGCATTCCCCAAAGCTCCAGCATTACTGGAGCGTCACTATCAGATTGTTTAGTGTCATATCCAGTATACTCTTACCCTTCTGCAGAGAAACAGTCGATGTATTCTACAGCCCCAGTCGATTGGGTATCCTGAGCTAGAAAGCCATTTTAAAGATTGCACAATTTCAATGATAAATTTGTATACAAATTTTGCCTTAAATTTTTCAATAAAACTCTCAACTTCAAAGCAGACTAATTTTTCGAGGAAAAATGATACAAACAAAATTTTTAAAAACATAATTGCCTCAAAATTCAAGATTTAGAATATACACATATCCTGTTACACTAACAATTTTTGAAAATGTCCCATGTCAGGAACAGAGCCCATTGTGGTGGGGAGAGAAAGATCATACATGAAAAACAAAAATACCAAAACAAACAAAAAACATGATGACCCTAAAAATTTGAGTGTAATCTTTTTTTGAAATAAACTTTGTTGCTTTTTTTTACTTAATTAATGAAAATTTTATTAAAATTTGATAATCAACCAAATAATTGTGAATTTTGAAAAAAAAATCAGTGTTTTTTTTAGTGTTGTAATGAAAAAGGAATGATTGACTTGAAGCTTTTTTGAAATACGATGTAACTGACGTCAGTGGCTTTTTTTGAATAGCTGATATTTTTTTTGAGTAGCTCATCCAGGGGGAGACAACTATAGTTGATTTCATCAAAGGTCTGCATTTTCGTTCATACCTACAAATAAAGGAAGTTTCAATTGATAATTTCAGTTTAACCACAGTCAGTCAACCAATTTTTGTATTTTTGAATAACAGAGAAAAAATATCAGATTTTTACAAAAATAATTTCTTTCTCTTTTCAGCTTCAAAAACAAGGACTTTTGTCAAGTACAAAAGCAGGCTCATTGAAGCAGAAATACATGGAATTACATGAAGTGTTAACATTGTAAGTCAGGAACATTTAAGTTATTCATTTATAACAGAGGTCCCAACATTTTCCAGCCTGAGGGTCACAAAGCTAAACTCAGGAAGGCCCCAGACCATGATTTTTAAAAGGACAGAAAAAATATCATGTCAACCCTTGTTTTATGCTGAAATCATTTGGTTTCTTTATAGAATACACATTTTTTTAGTCTTAAAATAAGCAAGAAAAACATATATAAGAACATTTCTAGAAATTTTGGATCAAAACCGCATTTGCATTGAAGTTACATTTTTATATTTTTCAGCCAATCAGCTAAAAACATAGAATAAGAACGTTCTAGAAAAACAGGATCAGAAACTAATTAACAGAAAATATTTAGGCTTTAAGATAAATAAGTAAAAATATGAATTTGATTGGTCAAGAAATGTCTACGTGCTAAAATTTTAGGACTGCAATAAAACTATTTTTTGATCCACTACTAAAGTATAAATAACAAACAATTAAATCAACCAGGTCAGTTGTCGGTCATTCAATTCATTTCTTCCATGGCCAAAAAAGTCATTCTGTCTACTACCCCAAAAGATTTTTCACTAGGTCATGAAACCAGCAGCAGAGCCACAATTAAGATTCAAAGGGAAAGACTTGTGAACTTTCTTTCATCATTGCGACACGCTGTTGCCAAAATCTTAAGAAAAAACACAGTGTGGACTTAATGAAAGCAAAGACGTTCCATCATTCATATACACACACATATACCCAAATAAGTTAGTAAAGACAATTATTTTTATCCAACTTACTTCAGCCAACCATGGAACCATTTATTTAATAGACTTTATTAACATTTAAACACACACACACGTTGTGAACAATCTTATTTTCATTTAACTGGTCATAGCTTTTTTCTACAAAGGCCACTCGCACATTATGTTTCTCATTTATTTTCATTCCTGTTTTGTTATGAATATTAAATTGTTTGTTTCTTAATGCTCGTTGTTGTCATATTCCATTTGTTTTACGTGCTTGTAAAAATTTGTGTTGTATTTGTAGTGGAACTAAGCATGAAGTAATACCCGTAAAATACAGACGAGAACTCGCTCTAACTTGCTACATGCACCCACTACATCTTTGTTTAATGGCATATCAACATTCATGGGTTATTTAATGCCAAAGCCATCCCATGGAATTTAATCCATTGCTGGAGAATAATGGGATTCATACCTTTCCCGAGGGTATTACTCTGAAATTGAATGTAATATTGTAACTGGAGTTCGAACTTGCTTACATTGATGTTTATTTGTTGCTGCTTCCCACCAGACAGGACTTTACACAAGGTCAAAAGGCCAAAGGCCAATTAAAGTGGAGATAAAGGGGAGGGGAAGGTCGGGAACGAGCTGAGACTCGAACCCTGCTGGTCATTGACTCACTAAGTACAATGTGGGTCAAATGAGTCAAGCAGTATCACGGATCTAAATCTAGATCCAGACACGTATGCCAGAATATAGCTTGAACTAGACTGTGAGGTCTAGTGCTATACAAGGGGTGCATAGGAGTCAAAAAAAAAAGTAGTTAGTCCACCCGAAGGTTGCCCAGCCAAAGCTGGGGGACCTTTCGGCCTAGATTCTGCCATTGATCGATCTCCCATCTGGCATGAATGCCAGGTGGCCCAGCCAAAAGGCCGAGATGCTTACACTGATGTCGTAGAAAAGAAGGTGTATTCTTTTTTTGTATACGCTTTCTCTTCTGGCATTATTTTATAAAAAACATCCTTTGTTGTTCATGTAACTATTTTTTCCCATCATAAAGTCCTGATGAAGGTTTAATAAAACTAAAATGTTTTCATGTTGACTTTTACCATCATAAGTAAATTCATCACGTATGGAAATCTTTGTTTTTCTATTTTATATATATATATATATATATATAAAGTATAAATTAGACCACTCTTTTCAGAATGCCACACAAACTCGATCATCTTTACCATTATAAAAGGATACTCACCTTATGAAATGATTGCATAGGTAAGAAACTAATCTAATTTAGGACAGTTTAGGCACACAGTCAATGGCATTTAGTGGTTGTTAGTTTCTTACCTATCCAATCATCATCACCAATATTGATGACTTGTTATTTATAGATATAGGAAACTTCATTAAATATATATATATATATAAAACCTGCTATTTCTAAAACCATACATATAAGATGAAGAAAACATACGGGGCACTGTTGGAGAAGTAAGGACAAATTCATAAGTGATATTGTCTAAGGGACCCCTTCACATGGATGTGTAAGTGTTGGATGACCAACTAAAACCTATTTACAACAACTACATATGGACACAGAATGTAGTCTTGGAGACCTTCTGGAAGCGATGGATGATAGGGAAGAATGACAAGAGAAAGGCATGTCGTGCTTCTATTGATTTCCCAGACTTTCTCTCGCCATTCGTCATCCAACACTTGCACGTCCGTGTAAAGGAGCCCATATGAGAACATTGCTTATGATTTTGTCCTTACTTCTCCAACAGTGTCCTGCATGTCTTGTTCATCTCAGGATGGTTTTAGAGATGGGAGCTTGGTGGCCATACATCTGCTGTTTTGTGGGATGTTGCTTCCAGGATTCGTTCAATATAGCTTGTAGCATTCTTGTGCAATTCCCATCTTGCTTTTTCTCTATATGCTTTGTCAGCTACTATGTGGTGCCATTGACATGGCTGTGGTGCCATTGACATGGCTGCTGCTTGGAAAAGATTGTTAGTTGAGCACTTTTTGTACTGAATGATTTGATGCTTTATTCAAATGATAAGTTTTTTGTTTTCTGTTTCTTTGTTTAATGGCATATCAACTTTCAGGGGTTATTTATTGCCAAAGCCATCCCTGTAGAAGAGCAATAACTTGTGTGATTAAGGATCTTAGTCCAAAAGTGAATGTATTAGCAGAACTGGAGCTTGAGCTTTTGACTACAAAATTACAGTTCAGCATATTAACCACTACACCATGGGGACCCCCGCCTCCAAATGATAGGTGGAATGGTCCTTCTTCTATTTGCTGACCAAGAATAAAAATTGTAGATACAACTCTACCTATGGCAAAAACACCTGTTATTTTAAGATTGATTGATTGATTTTAGTGGCATGTCAATTTATCTTGGGTTATTTTATGCCTAGAGGTTAGGGAATCACATTCATTGTACATTCATACTTATATTTTTTGTGTAGTTGTTTCTTAAGAGGTTTATTTTTTCATATAGTCCTACCGAATAATTTTTTAACCAAACTGTTTGACCAATTGATGGAACCCTAACAGGTACTACCACTCCAAGTCAGAGTGGACATAGGAGTAATTATAATGAAGGAGTACTCCAAACTCTCCAAATCTCCAAAACTGGAGCCTCATCATCAGATGCAGTTTAATGTCATACTCAGGACACTCATTAAGGGTAAAGACATTGGCATAATGGTTAGAGTGTTCGCCAATGGCCCAGGGGACCTGTCATACCAAAGACTCAAAAAAATGGCACTTGATTCATCCTTGGTTAACACTCTGAATTATAAGGTATGGATCAATGGTAAAGTGGAGCAATCCAGGGAAAGGAGTCGTGCCCTTCCCTACACCTTAGTGTAGTAGCTATTGTAAAGGAAGCCTTCAGGTCACCCTCGACTAATGTCGCTAACTTTACTTACAGAACTCTCTGTGTTTTCAAAAGTCTTTAAAAATGTTGTATATTATGTTCTTGTAGGACAAGAAATAATGTCATCAAATTGTATGAAGAACACTCCTCCAAGACCAGCACCCTCCACAGATTTTCAGAGCAGTTGGATAAAGCCAATGAATACCCCAAGAATATCACTATGGAGACGGAGGCTAGCAAGTTACGAGAAACATTACTTCGATATAAGAATAGGGATGCTGAAGTTAATGAACGTTTGTATCATCTAGAATTCAAAATAGAATGGTAAGTGATTTAATTTATTTTCAAGGTCCATATCTTCTATTTCTTTTTTCAAGATTTTTTTCATAACTTGGAGGGTTTTTTCTTGCTACTGTTACCATGGAACATATCATTATCTGTTGCATAGTGGTATGAACACTTTATCATTTGATGTTTGGCTTCCATGATGGAGGTATTGATCAGGAAGGGGTGAAGATAACCAACAATGGGCATTTAAAAGAGGGAATTCAAATGTGGTCAGACCTGGAGAAGAAAGAATTCTACCAGTTTATTTCTGTCCAAGATACATTGAATAAAGATGTTCAGTGCTTCCATGATCAAGCCAGGATAAGGAACTCGTGAACTGAAGAAGGGTATCAATTATATAGAATCCTGATTTGTTGCTGATAAGAAATCATTTTCTTACCAAATCATCTTTTTGTTTGTTTGTCCGCATTAAAATGGTGACACTTAATTTCGATAGAGTTTTGAATATCAGATTTCTATGAATTTTACTGATAATTCTTAATCTGTTTTCAACAAAATATTTTTAAAATAACTATTTGAACATCACTAAAACTTGGTAGCTACTTGGAAATGATTAAAACTTGGTAACTGTTTAGGAATCCCTAAAATTTGGGAGCTATTTGGACATCATCAAAATTTGGTTGATGTTTGAGCATCAATTAAATTTAATCACTGTTTGAGCAACCTTAAAATTTGGGAGCTATTTGGACATCACTAAAAGTTGCTAACTGCTTAGCATGAATTAACTTTGGTATCTGTTTAGGTGTTAATTAAATTTGGTTGCTGTTAGGACATCAGTTAACTTTGATAGTTATGACATCATCACTAAAATGTTGGGAGCTATTTGAGCATAACTAAAATTTGGTAGCTATTTGTATATTATTAAAATTTAGTAGCTTTTCCAAAATCACTAAAATTTGGTAGCTGTTTTGGCATCAATTAAATTTGGGCACAATTTTGGCATTGATTTTTTAAGCATCAATTAAATTTTGAAAATGTTTTAGCATTAATTAAACTTAGTAGATATTTGGGTTTCACTAAAATTTGGTAGATGTTTGGACATACTTAAATTTGCTAATAATTTGGGCAGCTTGAAAATTTGGTAGCTATTTGGGTATCATTAAAATGTGGTAGTTATTTTGACACCAATTAAAGTTGATAACTGTTTTGGCGTCAATTAAATTTATTCAGTTTTTGGGCATCAATTGAATTTGGTAGCTATTTGGCATCACTAAAATTTGGTGGCTATTTGGGAATCACTAAAATTTGATAGCAATAATGGACCTCAGTTACATTTAGTAGCTATCAGTGCATCAATTAATTTTGGTAATTGTTTTGACATTACTTAATTTTCTTAGCTGTTTAGGCATGAATTATTTTTTATAGTTATTTAGGCATTACTAAAATTTGGTTGCTACTTAAGAATCACCAAAATTTTGTAGCTATAATGGGCATCAATTAAATTTGGTAGCTATTTAGTCATCACTAAAATTTGGTAGCTACTTGGGAATCATTGATATCTGGCTGCTATTTGGACATCAATCAAATTTGGTAGCTGTTTTGGCATTACTAAAATTTGATAACTATTTGGACATCACTAAAATTTGGTAGTTGTTTTGAAATCACTAAAATTTGGTTGTAATTTGTACATTACTAAAATTTGGTAATTGTTTGGGCATCACTAAAATATTTTAGCTGTTTGGGCATCAGTTTTACCAAAATTTAATAGCTATTTGGGTATGAATAAAATTTGCTATTTTTTTGTGCATCGCTAAAATGTGATAAGTGTTCGGGTATCAATTAAATTTGGTAGATATTTGGATATCAGTAAAATCTAGTAGCTATTTGAGCAGTACTAAAATTTAGGCATTTAAAATTTGGTAGCTATTTAGGCATAACTATAATTTGTTAGTTTTTTTCATCACTAATATTTAGTAGCTATTAGGACATCACTAAAATTTAATTGATATTTGGGCATCAATTAAATTTGGTAGTTATTTTCATCACTAAAATTTAGTAGCTATTAGGATATCACTAAAATTTAATTGATATTTGGACATCAATTAAATTTGGTTGCTATTTGGACATCACTAAAATTTTGTAGCTATTTTGACATTACAAAAATTTGGTAGACATTTAGACAACACTAAAATTTGGTATCTATTTGGACATTATTAAAATTTGTTAGCTATCTGGGCATCTGTAAAATTTGATATGCTTTTGGACAAAACTATGATCTCAATTTTAAATATAAAAAAAGAGAAAATAGATCCATTAATGGTGGTAGAGCTTTTGTTTTTAAAACTTTTTTTTGTGAGGCAGTACTTCATACTTTTTTATTTGTTTTTTCAGTCTGAAAGATGAAAAAGAAATTTTGGAAAGAGAAGCAAGTCGTGTGCCTAAAGAAGGGGTGAGTAATGAACAGGTTCTTTGTTGCTTAACTTCTTTGTTTCTTTTTCTTGTTATTTATTAAGCTCTTCTTAGTCTGATCTGTTAGCCTGAGGTTTCTAACACTACCCGCTGCTATTAAGTGGTTACCCATCTGAGTTCTGAACAAGACCATCACTGCTTAACTTCTTCCTTGTAATTTATTCAGCTTTGTTTTGTCAGAAAATGATGCCAAGTCATGTTAATAGATCTGGTTGCCTGTGTTGATAATGATGTAAAATTAATATGGAAATTGTAAATTGATTGAAGAGAATGAAAGTTAAGAGTTCTTCACATTTACACAAGATCCCTTTCGTTTTTGGTACATTTTGGTACATTTTTGCTTGGAAGAAACTGCGTTTCATTTTATCAGTCAGGTCTGACTTCCATATGATCGATAGCTTATCGATAGCTGTCCATGCCTTCATTAGCCGCATGTCAATGTCTTTTTCGGTTGATGAGACACTGCTTCCTAGGTAGGTGAACTTGTCTAATAGTTTCAGAGAGCTTCCGTCTAGTGTGGAGATGTTGCCTGTATGATTAAAGCACATGTATTCAGTTTTGTGTGCATTGACATAGAGGCCAATGCCTGCGGCGGCTTCTTCCAAACGATGCAGTAGTGTTTTGACTTGGTTGGGTGTATTTGCCAGAATCCCTATGTCATCGGTGTAGTCAGCGTCGGTAATTGTTTTTGCAGGGTATCGTCTGCTTCTTTTCTTCGTCAGCTTGAAGCCGTTTTCTTCGATTTTATCAATTGATGTTCTAAGCACGTAGTCTAGACAGATGATAAAGAGGTATGGGGCTAGTGTGTCTCCTTGCAGTACTCCTGCTACAATGTCGAAGTATTCAAGCAGTGGTCGTGTCGATATTGCTATATGGATGCACTACTTGGATGCTAACAAAACGGCTGGAGATAAAGCTAGATGGCAATTACACAAGAATGCTGCAAGCAATATTAAACAAGTCCTGGAGGCAACACCCCCACAAAGCACCAACTATACGGCCACCTACCTCCCATCATGAAAACTATACAAGTTAGACAAACCAGACATGCAGGACACTGCTGGAGAAGCAGGGACAAGCTCATAAGTGATGTACTCCTATGGACCCCCACATATGGCCGAGCAAAAGCAGGACGGCCAGTTCGAACATACATACAGCTGCTCTGTGAGGATATGGGATGTAGCCCTGAAGACCTGTCAGAGGTGATGAACGATTGGAAGAAGTGGCGAGATAGGGTCAGGAATATCTGTGCTGGTGGCACGACATGATGATGATAATGGTACATTTTTACCAGTTCAAAAATCAGTCATTTTAAGTTGAACTACAAAGAACATTGTTTCAACTTTCCACTGACAATAAATGATTGTCTTTGCTTAGATTTGGAAGTGTGTCTTTGGATATCATGTGTGTCTTTGGATATCATGTGTCCATTGGTCATGTGGTCATTTTTATTCCTCTGCTTTGAATGGATAAAACTTCTCTTTTTATTACTGTTCAATGAACAGACTTGATTTTATTACCTGGCTAATTGATGTTGTTTTGTTTCACCATTGTATCACAAGTGTATCACGAAGGAGACAAGTAAGGCTTTTTACAGTTTTTGTACTTCTTTCTATTTCCATCTGTTGGGACATGTTTGTGTATTCCTTCGTAATATTCCTTATATACTTTTATATGTATGTATTACTATATGAGTATATATATATATATGTCCTTCCTTCTGTTTATTCAGTGTTAGTGTATCATTGGATATACTAATGCTGATATTAAACCTTAGTGATTGGGGGATAGTGATTCATGGAACTTGAATTGAATCCACATCGCCTGTTCTAATTCTGTTAGCCATAACCAGGTTAACCACAAGTGTTAAGTATTCCTGTATTGTTACTCGCCTGTAGTCAGGATTGAACCTGCAACCTCCAGATGATTGTCTCCTTAGAACCTTAGGGAACCAACGTCTTTAACCGTTATGCCATGTTATGCCATGTCCTGCTGGATAATTCAGAGTGAATTTTTGGGACTTATAAACTTAATGTTCTTACTTGACTAGGATTACTACTATTATGTATGATTTTTTACCTGTGCTCATATTCAGATTTTTTTTTTTTTAATGATAAAAATCATCAAGCTTTGTCTCAGAAATTTAGACAACTAACTAAATATCATATTGTCATATAATTCAAACTAATATTATTGAATTAATGATTCCTTATTTATATCTTGTACACTGATTTTGCACATGAATTTCATGGAAATTATCTTCTCATTCATCTTCAGTGTAATCGTTATGGTAATTTATTCCTGCACATCTGAACTCTGCCTGCTATAAATAGCAGCTGGTACTGCTCTTAAGCAGAAGTCAATATTCCAGCAGACAACCCTGACAGTCAGACCAAACAGTCCCACTGGTAACCCTCTCATTTGTATATGTTTGTACTACTGTTCTTTGTTAATATATTTGTCTGACTCAATTCCTCTTTTGTGCCTTTATTTCTGGCCCCTAACAAGGCCATAACAGTAATGACATATGATATTGTAAGTTAATTCAAATCTTAAAATGAAAGCTTCATTGATAGAACGTTGTGAATACAACAAAGCATTATATGAAGAGGCTACATCTTGATCTGACATTTCCACATGTGACTAAAAACCAACAAATACTTTTGGGGTGCTCTGGATTAGGGCTAATGATGCTGAAACTACATCTCTGAATCATAATTTGATGAAAGCTTTCTTAGCTGCACAACTGTTGATTTTTGCAATAGTATCTCCTAATAATATAAAAAAACATGTGTAGCATTCTATGTGTACATTTGTGTTTGTATAAATAATATTTGAAAAAAAAAGAAATAAAAGAAAGAAAGGAAGTAAGAAAGAATGGAAGGTGAGATCTCTGCCACTTTTGTTGTAATCTTTAAAAAAATAAAAAATAAAAGTGAAAAGGATAGAATGAAATAAAAGAAAGAAAGAAAGAAAGAAAGAAAGAAAAAAAGAGAGAGAGAACAGAAGGTGAGATCTCTACCATTTTTGTTGTAATCTTTAAAGAAAGAAAAAAAGAAGTGAAAAAGATAGAATGAAATAAAAGAAAGAAAGAAAGAAAGAAAGAAAGAAAGGTGAGATCTCTGCCATTTTTGTTGTAATCTTTAGAAAAAGAAAAATTTAAAGTGAAAAAGGAAGGAAGAACAAATCGTATGATTTGTGGCTTGCCACATCGAAAGGGAAAGGAAAAGGAAGCAGACAAGTTGTCAGGAAAGCAAGTTAGTGTCAAAACAGAATGGTTTTTGAGTTCATCTGCTTGCCTATGTATCTTTTGAATCTACATTGACAGCAACAAGGAAGAGAGAGAAAGGGAGAGAAAGTGAGAGAGTTTCCATTTATTAATGACACAGACGATTGGATTTTTCAGATAATTCTAAGTTTGTTACATGAAAGTTGTGTTTTTATTTATGAGATACTTTTCATTTATTGATTTATTCTTTTTAGATTCTGAACTCTTTTTAATTTGGATTATAAAAAAGCTATTTTATATAAGATTCAACCGTCATTATTGACTGGTGTATTCTAATATGTTTATAATCTTATAATACTTTCATATTCATATATGTATATAAGTAAGTTGGCCAATTGTAATTGAGGGTGACCTGAAGGCTCCCTTTTCAATGGCTACTACACTGAGATGTAGAGGAGGATACAGCTCCTTTCCCTGGATTGCTCCACTTACTCTTGATCTGTACCTTATTATGCTGAGTGTTAAACAAGGAGGCATCAAGTACCTATTTTTGAGTCTTCGGTATGACTTGACTTGGGATTTAACCATGGTCTCTCAGACCATTGTTGAACACTAACCATTATGCCAATGGGTTATATATGTATATAATCTTATAACATTATTATATTTATATATGAATCTAATCTTATAGTAATATTATATATATATATATATATATATATATATAAGCTTATATTATATTTACATATGTATATAATCTTATAATGATATTATATTTATATATGTATCTAATCTTATATTAATATTATTAATAAATATTCAACTAACTGGCAAAAGTTGAATATTGGCATTATGATGGGTTGTGTTATCTCTCCACTAATTTTCGTATTGGTAATGGAGATGATTTTACGTAGTGCCTATGTCAACATCAATCAAATAACAGGTCCATCTATGAAGGCTTTTATGGATGATGTAACTCTAATTGCAGAATCCAGATCACACATGGAACAACTTGTGACCCGCCTCCAAGAGTTCTTCAAATGGGCTGCTATGAAAATAAAGCCTTCAAAGTGCCGAAGTTTATCGTTGCTGAAAGGAAACTGCAAAGAAATAAAGTTTTCTGTCAGTGGAAATGAAATCCCTATGATCCACTAAAAAAACATTAAGAGTCACGGTTGCTGCTACTCCCTACCGCTTACTAATCGACATCGTTGGCAGAACCTAAGAAAACAGCTACAAGATGGTTTATGCTCCATCGATAAATGTGACCTCATGAACAAAGATAAAATATGGTGCATTTATTTTGGATTAATTCCTAAATTAGCATGGCCATTGCAAATATATGAGGTATCACTTACAAAAGTGGAAACAATGGAGCGATTAATTAGTAAATTTATAAAAAAATGGTTGGGAGTACTTAACTCCTTAACAAATGTGGCACTATATAGTTCATCAACAAAACTAAAACTTCCAATGTTGTCACTTTTTGAGGAATATAAATTAGGAAAAGCACAACTTTTCCAAATGCTGCGTGACTCTCATGACCCACTGGTGAAGAACATCCAGCCTTATGTGATAACTGGTTGGAAATGGTAGGCAAAAATAGCTGTCGAGAATGCAGAATTGGCCCTCAGGATGAAAGAAATAATTGTCACTGTGGCAAATGGAAAAGCAGGTCTAGGCCTACATCCACAGTGTTGGTGGTCCAAAGAATCCACGGCAAACAGAAGAAAAATGGTGTCGGAAGAAATTCATCATTTTGAGGAAGTTAGGCATTTTACTACAGCTGTAGGACAAAGGAAACAGGGTACATGGACTAAGTGGGAGAATGCAAAAGAGCTGTCACATGGAGAGACCTCAAGCATAGGGAACCAAAGAAATTAAGTTTCCTCATAAAAGCAGTCTACGACATCTCACCAACACCAATCAACTTTCATGCTTGGGGGTTAACTACATCCGACTGATGCAGAGCATGTGGGAAAACCGTGAGCCTCAAACATATTCTCACTGGATTTGAGTACGCTCTAAGAAGCTATACTTGGAGACATAACGAAGTCCATGGAGTTTTTTCTGGGGTTTCAAAGACATGTTGTGAGACTGCCAATAAAGCTCTAAATATTATCTACAACAGAGCAATTCAGTTCGTTAAAGAAGGAAATATTTCAAAGGTTGCACGTGAAAATATGCGTAAACCATCATTGCTTGAGGGCTGCATGGACTGGCACGTCGCAACTGATTTGAAACATAACTTCATATTTCCAACTGAAATAGTGTTAATGACAAAGCGTCCAGATATTGTCATTTGGTCTGTTAAAGCAAAAAAGTTTTCGTTGTTGAGTTAACGGTCCCTTATGAAGAAAATTTCAACTTGGCACATCAGTGTAATTTGGAAAAAATATGAAGATCTGCGAGAATAATGTGTCAGAAATGGCTGAATAACAAATGTATTTCCTATTGAAGTCGGATGCAGAGGTTTTATTGCCAACTCAACATCCGTTTTCTTGACTAATCTTGGACTTCCTCCATCTGACAAGAGGAAATGCATGTAAAAGATCCAAGATAAGGCTCTAATTGCATCAGCGTGTATCTGGCAATCCCATAGAGTGATAACAATCAGACAAAGTCTGGTGGTGTCGTGAGATACTGCTGGGGCGCTCTGGGTTAGTGGTAATGATGCTTCGGCCCTGAAACCATGCCTGAACTCAGAGTTATCCTATTTACCAACCCCTCCGCTCAGGCAGGATATGACACAAGGTCAGTTTTTAAGCGGAGTTTAACAGGTTTGAATTCAGAGTTTTCCTTCTCCTAGACTAGTTGCCTAACCAAGGCTGAAGAACCTAGTCTGTCCTACTATTTACCCATAGCTGGAGGGAGAATAACTGGATTCATACCTTTCCCAAGGGTATTAGTGCAATGTGAAATGCAATCAGTCTCGTCCAGGATTTGAACTCGTGTCGCCGTGTTCATTTCCTAGGACGATAACAATTACACCACGGGCACCTCTGAACCCAGAGTTAGCATCTGATGAAGGCTTTGTTAGAAGCAATGCTGTTGTATAAACATCAATTATTGTATGATACCTATATATATATATATATATATATGTATATATATATATATCTAATCTTATAATATATTTACATATATATATATATAATCTTATAATAATATTATATTTATATATGTATATAATCATATAATAATATTCTATTTATATATATATTTATCAAATCTTCTGCATGAGTAGGATGTGACCCAAGGTCAGTTTTTAGTGGAGATCACCAGATTTGAATTTAGAGCTTTCTTTCTCCTAGATCAGTTAAAGAGCTTAGTCTGCCCTACTATTTACCTCTAGCTAGAGGGAGAATAGTTGGATTCATACCTTTCCTAAGAGTATTAGTGCTATGTAAAATACAAGCAACGTCATCCAAGATTTGAATTCAGGTCCTTGTGCTCATTTCCTATGAAGAAAACCATTAAACTATATATATATATATATATTAAATGGGAGGTAAATGTGGTGTAATGATAACCATCATAAGAAATGGACCCAGTGATATATATATATATATATATATATAATGATAACCCAGTAAAAAGTAAAGTTGGCGACCTTAGTCGAGGGTGACCCGAAGGCTCCCTTTTCAATAGCTATTACACTGCAGTGTAGGGGAGGGCGCTACTCCATTCCCTGGATTACTCCACTTTACCTTTGATTCTCACCTTATAATGCTGAGTGGTAAGCAAGATGGAATCAAGTACTATTTTTTGAGTTTTTGGTATGACTCAACCAAGGATTGAACCCCGATCTCCTGGACCATTTGCGAACACTCTACGCATTAGGCTAATGGTCCAGTAAAGTGGTACATAATTGCAAGATTTTCATCAGAGCAATAATTTTTTCATGCTCTGAGTGAATAAAGCAATTTCCAGTATAATTTGTAATTGGATATATAAGGTCTAAATGTTGTATACTCACAACCATAATCATAATGATATCAATAACAGTGGTACATATACAATACACCTTCAAACAATACAACTACAGGCGGGCTCAAATATACAGGCGACTCCATTGTTCAGGTATGAATGTTTATTAACTTCTGGACTTCTTTGAGATGAGAAGAGAGAGACAATTCTTAAAAGTCTTTCGTAACATTCTATGCTAACAAAACTCTCAACTGCCTGGTCAGACCCCAACTTCTCAACACCATGGTTGGAACTCAACTTCTCAACTGTTTGCCTCAATGGCAGACAACCCAACTGTCTGTCTACATGGCCCAAAGTCAACCTTCGAATAGACTCTTTTTCAAAATCTTCAAATTCTCGGGACTATCGCTTCCGGGCATGACATCATTCACACTCCAGCCTCATTTCCTATCTGGGGTTTATTATGACAGTTGTGATTGTCATATCCTTTGTACTCAAGCGTAAACTGTACCCAATGTCTGTGAACCTGAACTAAGAGCTGAATAGTTCAAAGCCCAACCAAACTGAATGATAAAATATAATTAGCGAAAAATGATTAATATAAAAAAAACATTCCGTAATTATATAATATAAATTTTTACGAGCTATTATTTTGTATGCATCCAAATTTTCATTCTATTAAAGATAGCTTTAAGTCGCTAATTAGAATCTTTCATTCCTTCCTTTATTGATGCATCAATATCATTATGGACCACATTTACAATGGAATCCCAATGTGTTTGTGGTTTTTTAAGATTCTATTAAATATTTTCCTGATTTTTGAGGTTTTTTATATTCATTGATTATTAGAATATTTTTATTTAATAACAAAATTTCAGAAATGAGTTATAACTTTTAAATATTAAATCAGTTATAATGAATTTAAGAATCATAAAAATAAACAAACAGATTTGAATTGAGATTTTTTAAAGTGAATTTAAAAAAAAATAACTTTGAGTAGTTTCTTCTTCACAAATTCAAAATCTACAATATATTTTAATAAAAAAACAACAACAATAAACTTCCCAAACAAAATTAATGTTAATTTATTAAAAATTTTTTTTTTCTAATTCAGGCCTTATTTTCTCTGACTGAAATTTTGAATAAAATTTCAACTGATATAATTTCTTCTGAGATTTATCATGATAGAAAAAGGAATATTTTTGGCATTGGAATAATTTTGTTTGTGGTTGGTGCTTGGGAAGATATTTAGTTGCATCCCCATACACCAAGGTCTAATATTAGCATTTGTCTATTCACCGATACGCTAAAACTGAATAAATGGAAGTAAAGACTAGATAAGGTCATATACAAATATAGGACATTTTATACATACATAATAAACATACAAGAAGTATTAATCAGAATGTAAAAATATGTCCCAACATAAAATGAGCACTATGAATAAGCTGTATATAAAAATGGTTCAAAAAGTCGTAAAAAGTCTTGCTTGTTTCTTTTTGTTAGCATCGCCATGTGGGTTTTATGTTTCAATGTTGAGGTATGACAAAGCCTGTTCCATTAATAGAAGTGAAAAAGGCTCACCTGAATAGTTAAAAAATCCTGAGATGAGAAAAACTATGTCTTTACCACCTGAAGAATGGGATTGAGACAGGACCAATTTAAATGGTTTCAAGTATTGCTAATACTTACGGATCTAATATTAATCATTTGTTTGTCCACAGTTTAAATAGTTTCAAATATTGCTATCTTACCACAGCTGACCCTCAACCATTAGCTTCTAAAATAGGGTTGGGTTCTTTGAAGAATGTAGTTGGGACATTCATATAGGTCTTAGGGCTTGACATGACCAGCCGATTGATCAGATCCAAGCCTCTCTGTCTGTCTAGCCCAGTAGTCATGCAATAAACCAGTCGTGAGAATTTAGCCTATTTATACCTACTGGTTTTTGGGAGTGAAAAAAAGGTAAAGTTATATTCTGGAAACCATCTCACCTGTGGATCTTTTTTAGTTTTTAGATTTATGTAATATATTGGCCTTTGACCGAGCTGTCAATTAAGAGATGCACCTGTGTAAATAACAGGTGCATCTGGTCGAAGATATCGGGGTATCACCTTGACCTGTGGACGTGGTTGAATTTGGTGCAGATGCAATGCCCCCACAGGAAGTAGGTGGGCGTCGGGCGATTATATAACCAGGTGCCACAGACGGCTTGAGTTAGTTGGAGTTCAAGGTAGGCAGAGTTCAGTTCGAGTTGCAGTCACAGTTCGAGTCCCAGTCGCAGTTGGGGACAAGATGCCGTAGTGAGAGCCAGCTCCAGACAGTGGGCTTTGGCCCTCAGGACCCCAGTTGAGCAGCCCAGCAGAATGAGGAAGAAGTGCTGCTATGGTCAGAGGATCTTGGGGTCAGTATGTGTCAGTCTCTCTCCATCTCCAACTCACCTCTCACACATAACCAACATCAACCCTTTTGCAACCCTTTCGCAACCCTTTCAAGAATAAAGTGTGAGAGGTATATTTTTTGTGTGTTCGTTCGTCATTATTGTTGATTATGTTTCCGCATGTATATGCATACGTATAGTTGTATCACGGCTATACAACATTTAATGACACTCATGAGTCATGGACCATTAAAGATTCTAAAATGTTATTGAAATCCAATTGCTAGTTGAGCAAACATCAATGCTTGACTGCTGTAAAAAAACAGTTGTGGTTGTGATTATGTAAACAAATGTTGCTCACTTTTATCCATATATTTTTATCACTGTTCCATTATCCTATCATCTGTCAGAGCGATATCATAATAAAACTATCTGTGAAGTGTGCTGGGCTATCTCAGAAGTATTTGATTTCAAGGAACAGAAAAATGAGTCTCTAATTATCATGATCATCATCATCATCAAAGTGTGTCAACAGCATGGATTCCTTTAAATTTCTTTTGCCATCTATCCTTATTAGCCATCACTTTTGGCAAGTCCTCTAGATAGCATCCAGCATCTGCACAGAGCTGATGAACATATTTTTATTGATCAGCCAATACTGGTGTGTCTGTGAGTAGGAGTCCATTAGAGAATATCACTGATGAGTTTGTCCTTACTTCACCATCAATGCCTAGCATGTCTTGCTCCTTTTACTTAGGTGTTTTGTGAGATGGGAAGTGAGTGGCTGTACAACTGCTGTTTTGTAGGGACTTGTTCAAAACAACATGCGACTTCCTTGTTTAGTTCTCATTTAGCTTTTTTCCCAACTTTTTCATTAAAGTCCAATTGGTGCAACTATGCAGTAGTACTGACACTGCTATAGCTTGGAAGAATTCCCATTTCATTATATCAGAGATAAACAATGGTTATATTATTGAGTGTGTTTAATATTTAATGAAGAAGTTATCCTCTTTTGCAGGTGTGTGGTGTTCACTTGACTCTTTCAGGATATCCCTCTCTCCTTAGCATTCATCTCTTATTATATTTTCAAATATTACTCCTGATTTTTGGTACTCCTTATATTGTTTTCAGGAGATTGAAGAGAAAATCAAACACATTCAAAAGATCACGGAAGATATGAAAACAGAAATATATCAGAAACGCCAGGACTTGAAACAACTTCAGGAGGATCATGGATATATTCAATGCCTTTATGAAAAGGATGAAAAGGAATATGAAAAATTAACTGAGAAAATAGTACATCTTAAGGTAAATATAATTTTGGCTTCAGTATTTGTTCAGGGAAAAAATAAATACTTGTTAAGGTAGATATAATTGTGGCTTTGGTTCTTGACCAACATGAAAGTTTGGCTTCTGTTTGGAAATGTGTTGAAATTAAACCTCCTTCGGTATCTTGCTTAAACAATCTTGAAAGATTTAGTTTCGTAATATGTTTTCACACAAAAGATCTACTCCATCGTCCAAGTTAGAATTTTGCAATATTTGGTTAAATATGTGAAAGTGTTAACTATTTCCCTGCAATATTCTGAAAAGAGAAAGAATAAAGTCAAAAAGGATGCTCTGAGAGGCTGCTTGTTTGTTGTCAACAATCGTGAAATGCCATATTATATATATATATATATATATATGCACAATAAAATAATTTGAATGAATAAGACAATAGCGTTCAGGACTGAGTCATCAGTGGTAATAAAACTGACTCTCATACCTCCAAGACTGAATCAAACTTACAGTCTACGGAGCTAGAGCAGATTTTTACGAGTACAGCATGCAGGCTCTTGCTCATTACAGATAAAAATGCATAATTAATAATAGTGAATATGTGGAAAATTAGTGTTTTGTAGCTGAAGACTTTCTCCTCCTTGGGTGCAGTATTTTTGTATGTTCTTGTTTGTGGGACAGCTATGGGTTAAATAGTACCACTACTGTTTCTTCTAGGAGAAAGGCTTTGGCATTAAATAACCTACAAAGGTTGATATGCCATTAAACAAAGAAACCAACCAAACCAGTATAATCTGTGGGAAGGTACCCACTGTGGTTAGCAGGTGTGCTTGTATGTTGTCCATTGTGTTAAGCATGCAAATTATCTCCCCTGATACTCTCGAGAAGAGAAGGCATTATATGATGACCGGAAGTAAACAAACGGCCATATTGGTTTAGGTGTGAGTGTAAGAAGGAGGGTGTAATAAAGGCGTCTCCATATGCAGAGTGTTAAAGTCTGAGTTCTTTGTTTTTAACAATGGTAGCAGAGCTAAAAGACTCTATGGCTTCTAAGTATTTTCCTCCACCAGCATTGCTTAAAATAAATAAAGTACATGGCGGAAGGAAATGCTAATATGGGAACTAGCCACTTCACTGGATAAAACGAAAAGAGCCCTCATGGTGTTATCATTGGAAGGAACAGCAAGAGAGGCTGTTTTGGAATTAGATACCGCTGTTCTTAATTCTGAGGATGGAATGAAAAAGTTATTTGAAAAACTTTTTCTGGAAGATATAAACCAGTCTGCCTTTCGAGCATGCGAAACATTTGAAAATTATCAGAGACCGCCTGGGACGTTGTTAGAAGATTTTTTGATTGAATTTGGCCTACTTGTCACCAAATTAAAAGACTTTAACATTCTTTTACCAGAATCTGTACTCGCATTCAGAGCACTAAAGAGTGCCAATATCACCAAGGATAACGAAAAATTGGTCAAAGCTACTGTCAGCGAATTAACACTCTCTTCCATGTCGAAATAGTTACAGAATATTATGCATGGACATCATTCCAGTGATTCATCACCCAATACTTCACCTGTCGTGAAAAAAAACGAAATGGATATTGTTAACTATACAGAAAATAACCAAATGGACCCTACCGCAGTATATTATGGCCGCTCCTCATATCGACGTGATTCGCATTTAAATAATTCACGAGAAAAGATAAACTGCGCTGGACGACGACAGGGATATAAGAATAAAACACGCTTCACGAACAAAAAGAAGTTAAATCCGCGAGACTGAACAGGTAACATTATAGTATGTTTTAATTGTGGCTGTAGGTTTCACTGGTCTTATGATTGTCCTTATGGTCATAGTAGCAGGAATAAAGATGGCGTCAAAACAGAGGAAGATTTATCCGTGTCGCACATGGTCTTAATGAGTCAGCAAAAACGTAAGAATGGCAGAGACATTTTTTTGGGCGAGACACTTGGCTCTGCGGTTCTAGATTGTGGTGCATCCAGCACCGTCTGTGGAACAAAATGGTATAGATGTTTTCTTGAAACATTAATGGATGCACAAAAGAAAAAAATAGTAAAAATAAAAGGAGTGGGAACCTTTAAATTCGGCAATGGAAATAAACTGAACTCACTCTACAAGGTGATTCTACCATGTGTAATCGCTGATATTGAAGTCAGTATTATCACTGATGTTGTGAACTCTGAGATTCCACTCCTCTTGAGTAAAGACACCATGAAAAGGGCTGGAACTTGCCTCAATTTTGAAGATGACACTGTTACGATGATAAAAAAGAAAATTCCATTAAGCTGCACATCGTCTGGACATCACTACATTCCTATTACCAAACCTCTACCAGACAAACGTAAGTTCAAACACATACCTTTTATTAAAGAAATCTTTTCAAAAATACGTCCAAAAAAATTAAAATTGCAACAAATTTACATAGACAATTTAGTCATCCTAGTAGTAAGAAATTGTGTGACTTAGTTAAAAATGCAGGAGTGACAGATCCTGAATTTATAAAAATTTTGCAGACATTCCCAAATTCATGTGAACTATGCATTTGTTACAAAAAGACTGAACCCAAACCCATTGTTGGAAATTTTAATATGGTGTCGGAAACCAGTGGTTCAAATTCTGGGATTTCTAAAAAGTCTTTGTATAAGCCACCACCCAAGGAAAGAATCAAGGCTAAGCGTACAAACAGAAAGCCATTAGCGCAGAGTCAGCTTGTTGATCTCAATAATCCTACATCAGCAAAAATCTGCAAGAATGGGATGAAATCATTACCTACTCTAGAATGTAACTTTTTATCTCCTGATGTTCATAGAAGAGAAACAATTTGTACTCCAGAAAAAGGATCTATTTCTTGTAGACAATATGATGCTGAAGTTGATGACAAACTGAGTGAAACTATGAATGAGAAAAAGAATCTAAATAAAGAGGATTCGGTTGCAAAAGTTATTTGCCATGCACAACATTCTGCAAAGAAGAAATTGCTTGGAAAAAGTCCAGGTTCAACTTGCAAGAAAAATCCTCATGTAATTGTTTTGGCTACAGAAATAAAATCCAATTCTTCTTTCTTCTACAAAGATGCAAATACAACTTTACTAAACAATATGAATGCCACACGGCTTCATTTTGATTCCAGTGACAGTGAAGAAGATTTAAATAGTAAAAGAAAAAAAAGAGAGAGATGCTTGAAGGAAAAGAAATTGCAGAGATCTCTTGGGTACCAACTAACACACAAATTGCCCACCCCTTGACAAAGAAAGGAGTACCTTCATTTAAGATCCTGAGGTTCATGTCTGAGCCGAAAGAGTCCTCTGTTTAATGTTGTTACACATTCCTATTTTCTTTTACAGAACTTATGCCCTACAGAAATGAAAAGAAAAAGGGGCAAGAACTGTTAAGCATGCAAATTATCTCCCCTGATACTCTCGAGAAGAGAAGGCATTATTCAATGACTGGAAGTAAACAAACGGCCATATTGGTTTAGGTGTGAGTGTAAGAAGGGGGGTGTAATAAAGGCGTCTCCGTATGCAGAGTGTTAAAGTCTGAGTTCTTTGTTTTTAACACATTGCTTTACTCTGTTTGTGATTTGAAAGCTGCACAAATGAATGTACACCATAGTCTAATTTGGAAACTTATGCTTTATGAATTTGAACTGGGCCACCATAACACTGTGGAAGCAACCAAAAACATTTGTTGTATGAAAAGTAAAGATGCAGTTGATTGCAGTACAATAACCAGACGGTTCAAGAAATTTTGCTCAACTTGCAAAGTCAGGCAAAATAAAGTAGGACTAAAACTGTGAATTCTAAGCAATAGAAGTTAGTTTAGTGAGTAGCGCTCAGAGAGTATCAGGCAAATTTGGATTCTCTCTGTCCAGTGTGGTTTGTCTCTTTCTCAAACTTGCAAACATATCTGGAACTACTGAATCGTACCTGATTACCAAAATATTGCAAAACTTTTGACTTAACTTCAAAGTTTGCTCATAAATGAACAAGAAACTTTACTTACTGATATCTTTTGCAATTCTTAACACCCATGATTTGACAAGAAATATGTTAGTTGTTGTAGATTCTTTTTTTATCATCTAAGGTAATTTGTTAATTATTTAAATGCAGGGTGATTATCTGGAAATATCATCACTTCCAAACCAAACGGCAAAAGAAACTGACAAACTCTCAAGAAAGAAAAAGTAAGTAAAATATATTTGACATAGTTTTGACCCTCTCATCATCAGTTTTATTTTTTAAACAGCAGGTAGAACTATCTAGGATAATTTTATGTCTAATGGTTTGGAACTTGTTATCATTGTACATTCATATTTACACTTTTTGTGTAGTTGTTTCTTTGCACATGGTCCGATTGAATAAGGATAATTTTTAGATAGATCTATTTTACTCATAGATGGAACACTTACAGATACTACTATTGTGAGTTAGAGTGGACTTGGGAGTAATGGCAAGAAAAGGGATACCCCATATTCTCCAGATCTCCAGGTCTATCCCCAGGGAATATAATAGGTGTATCATAAACCCCTCCTCCCCCATTGTGTTGGTGTTTATATTTTGGTTTTACCTTTGAGTGTTTTTGTCCACTTTTTGTTTGATAAATGTTTCAAGCTTTTAAGCCTCCTACCCCTCACAAAAAAAAGAAATTCTGATTTCTTTTGGCAGTGAAGTGGAAAAGAAGAAGAAACAAGTGAAGAAGGAATATGATGAATGTTTGGAGTCTCTGATGCAGCTGGAGAAACAGGCCACTCAACTGGACAAAGAGAAGAGTGATGTAAAGGAACAGATTGATCGTACCTTGATGTTACAGTTTGAAATGGAAGCTAACATTGACAATAAATGGAAGGGCTTCCAACTGGCCAAAGAAAAAGTCGCCCAGATGAAAACTGAAAGGTCCGTATATATCCCAGGGATACACCTAATTAAGAATGTTTAATGTCTTTTAAAAAGAGGAAACACTGAAACTGGTCCTTTGGACATACAACCTCATTGTTTTGCATAAAATAAACAATTATAAAGACATATTTTTAACAATATATTAGGTTGTTTGAATTTCTTTGATGAGGTATTTTCAGTATAAATCATTGATTAGTTTATCTTTCATCTTAATTTTGTTGCTTGTTTGCACCTAATAATTTAATTGTCTTTGAGGGAATTTCTTCATTGAAGCATGTCTTTCCAATATAAGACAATTTAGAGGTCAGATATGAAAATCTAGTGATATTCTGGCTCATAAATGTCTACACAACTGCACAGTTGCACCTACAGAATGAGCTAATCCCACTTAGAGTAAATTCTTCTTAGACAAAGTTATTCACAGATCTGAGTCAAATAATGGGTGCATTTTTTTTCTGCATAGAAGAATGCAATATATGACGCAATGATTAGTGTCAAAGGTTAATGGATAATATTAAATTAGATACTTAGATTAATTAACGAGATAACTCATCAAAGGTAATAACATTACTTTTGATGAGGTAGTGTAAAAAACAGAATCATCATACAAATTATTAAATAGTTGAACCTTAAAAGGTTACCTAACTAGCACAGAAGATAAGAGTTCAGAAGGGTCAAAACCATGGTATCATTGGTACAAGTTCTGGGTCGTTTAGTTTGAATTATTAAAACATAATTTTCAAAAGGTCATTGTTTTAATTTTGATTTTGGGTGTTTGAAAGGTAAGGGTTTAAGTCAGGATTAGACTGATTGAAACTTGATGGCTTTTCAGCTAAAGGTATGACACAAGGCCATGATTCAGTAATAGAGTATTATTGATTGGCTCACTAATCAAAGAAATGAGGGATAAAGCTTTTATCCTCTCCCTGAGATGTGCGACACAATGCCATAGTTTTGATTAGTTGACTAATTAAATGTGAGCCCTAGAAGCCTTTCTTCCCCTCTCCGACAATTACAATATGAGGCCATTGGTCCAGGGCTTATATAAAAGGAGATTGAAGATTGGTTTCATTGCTACAAGATCAAAGTCCTTGCTGCCAGTTTTGCTAACCAAAGTCCTGAACTTGACCATTCAACCAGAATTTCCTTTAAAACTACATTTAAGATAAAAGATTGACTTGAGGCTAATTAGCTATACACATTATTGACAGTCAACTTAACTTTAGCAAAAGAATCCCCCAGTTCAGGAGATTCCAACCTTGAAATAGAAACCTCTTTGTTATTTTAATCATTGTAGTATAAATAAAGGTTTTGTTTTATTTAGGCCTTTTAACAAGTGTTTCTGAGTTATTGAAGTAGTCAACAGCTTTGGTGAATTTGATCTTCTACAAACTCAACCAGAACTGAGAAGAGTCTGAGCCAACTCTTCCATGACTCTTTGTTGACTTTTTAGCAGATCTATCAGCACAATATAGGTGCAAAAAGTCTGAACGAACTGGCTCACTGGAGTCAAACCAACCTATAAGTGACCTTCAGTGCAACACGCACTCATAGAACCACAAATGACTCACAATTTTTTCCAGACTGGTACTCAGCCAGAGACCCCCCCAAAAAAACAATTGGATTAATGGTTAAATAACACTTCTTGAGGGAAGAGGACTACAGCCTAACCACATTTGTAATTGTACTGTGATTTCAGGTGCAAGTAGGTTTTCTTTGGTGGTGGGGAGTTGCTTGCCCCCACTCTCCTGAGTTTTCAATTCAGTTTTTCCTTCTAGAATGGTTGTCTTACCAAGACAAAAGTGTGTCAGTTTGCTCTAAATAGGTTATTATTAGTAAAGTCTAGTCTTTACTGTCATACCACCAACATTCAGTCTTTTTTGCAATGATTATGGTTTATCATATTTTTTGATGAATTTAAACTGTTCGAGTTAAGTGTTTATGAAATGATCAATTTAGCCTGTGGATTATCTCCTTTATCTGCTAAAGTTTCTGCTGGTGACTGCTAGATGACATTATCAAAGCAGTTTGAGACCTCATGTCTTATTAAACATGACACCATAGAACAATACACTTCTTAAATATGTAAGTCTTTCCCAAAAATCTTCATTCTATCTTACACATATATTCACTAAAGACATTCCTCCATACACTTCTATTTGTACTATTTTGTATCAGATAAATTAAAAATGTTAATCTGATATAATTGTACTTTCATTTATTCCATTTAAGGAAATAATATCTGAACCACCTAAAATCTCTTTCCATCCAACTGTGCAGTTGTTTTGAGAAATATAGTTATATTTTTTTTAAGTTTGATGAAAATGGTTTTTATGTTTAGTTAGAAAATATTTTGTTACTGTTTGTTTAGTCAAAAACAGCTTTTAATTAATGAATTGTTTTAATAAGAATATTGCCGCCATTCTTGCTTATAAGAGATTGATTCATTTAGAAGGATGTCTGGTGATTCTTTGGTTAGGTTGGTTCAAAAGTTTGGCAATATTTTGGCTTGGTTTGGTTTGGTTTTATGGCACACCAACCATTGTAGGTTATTAATGCCAAATCCATTTTTATACATTAAGCAGTTCTATTTCAAGCAATTCAGCTTAGTATAAGTACACAGTTTAAATGTCAAAACAGTTCCATTTCAAGCAATTCAGTTTAGCATAAGTACATAGTTTAGTTCTATTTGATTCATAGATACGACCCTCTCAAGTGCTACCACTTCGGGCAAGAGTGGACCTGGGAGTGATGGCAATGAAGGGGTACTCTGCATTCCCCAAAGCTTCAGCATTACTGGAACCTCACCATCAGATTGTTTAGTGACATATCCAGGACACTCTTTGGGGAAGGGTCTTACCCCTCTACAGAAGGGCAGTGAGTGTATTCTACAACCCCAGCTGACTGGGCCACAGGATGCTCATTGGGGAGGGATCTTACCCCACTGCAGAGATACAGTCTGTGTATTCTACAGTCCCAGAAATATTTTGGTATGTGCTAGTTTGTCATGTATATATTAAATGATTCAAACAGTTCAAGCAGAGACAAGTACCTTATAATATAGGTTGTGTTACACTAGTTTGTGCATTGTCATGTTGTGCATTACTTCACTCAATGTATGATTTGAAAGTCATACAGATGAATATGTAACATTGTCTAATTAAGGAACTTATGCTTTTATGAATTCCAACTGGACCCTAACACAGCGGAAGCAACTAAAAAACATTTGTAGTGTGAAACGTAAAGACACAGTTGATCGTAGTGCTGTAAACAGATGGCAAACCTGGTGAGTAGCACTTGGAGAGTATCAAGCGAGCTCAGCATCTCACAGTGTGGTTTATAATCTTCATGACCACTTCAAAAGAAAATTCATTCTGCTGGCGAGAATTTCAATGATTAGGAAAAATCAAATAGGCCAAACACGGATTCCCAGGCTGTGCTCAAAGCCATTGAGGCAAATTTAGCAAGTAGCATTTAGAGCTACCTACCTCATTTGATTCTCCCCAAGTCTGGATTGGTTTATCACCTTTAAAGCCTTAACAAAAGCATCTGGGGTTACTGAATTGTACTTCAAGTTGCCAAAATATTGCAAAACTTTTGACTCATTTAAATAACTTGGTGCATTATTGATGATAATACTTAATTATTTTCTGTTTCTTTCAGGGTTGAATTAGATATCTCTCTGTGTCAAGCTCTTGTTGAAAAGAAGAAAATTCACGAGATGTTTACCTTGAAATCTCGTGAAAAAGAGAGAGACCTAAGATTACAGAAAAAGGCCGAACTCCAAATGCGAGTTGCTACAGACAATTATAACCAAGTCAAGACAGTCTTCGACAAAATGAATGCTCAGGTAAGTTCAAGCTCAGTAAGTGTCTGGAAAACTAGCAAAAACAAATATACAATATTGGAAATCCTGACCTGTCAAAAAAACTTGACAGCTGATATAAAA
The DNA here is from genome assembly GCA_963585895.1 of Sepioteuthis lessoniana. NCBI lineage: Eukaryota > Metazoa > Mollusca > Cephalopoda > Myopsida > Loliginidae > Sepioteuthis > Sepioteuthis lessoniana. The sequence goes on along the minus strand of OY757943.1, from coordinate 4,272,222 downwards.
ATTAATACAATTGATGATAGTTGATATAATTTATGACAAGTTAGGACAATTTTATGACTTGATATTGCATAAAATATCCATTAGCATCAGATACAGCCGTTTTTCTCTTGTGGCCATAAACATCTTTTTGATGATAATTTACTGTTATCCTATAATTTTCATCAAGTACTCCTATTTATTATAAATTATTTTAAAATAGTTATATGGTTTCATGTATTCCTATCTAATACTATTGATTATATGGTTTCATGTATTCCTATCTAATACTATTAATTATATGGTTTCATGTATTCCTATCTAATACTATTAATTATATGGCTTCATGTAATTATTTCTAGTTAATAATACTCATTTATTTGCACAGTTATATGGTTTCAAGTAATAATAATCCTAGAAAACAAAAACTTAGTATAACTATTCTTAATTCAAATAATTTACATTTTTATTGCATCAAGTATTTCTATCAAATGTGACTAATTTTTAAACATCTATTTGACTCATAGCTGGGACTCTAACAAGCACTACTGTTGTATAGCCGCATACATATACATATACAAATATATGCAGAAACATAATCAAACATAATATATGAACTTCAATGAACAAATGAATACACTTCTTTATAAAAGTATATCTCTCACACTTTATTCTCGAAAGGGTTGATGTTGGTTGTGTGTGAGAGATGAGCTGGAGACGGAGGCAGACTGTTATTTTGACCCAGCAGTACTTCTTTCTCATCTTGGCTTGGTTGCCCAACCGTGGGTCACTGAGGGCCCAAAGCCCTCAGTCTGCCGCTGGCTCTCAATTCGGCATCTTGTCCCCGACTGACTCCAACTTGCTCAAACCGCCTCAGGCACCTGGTTATATAATTGTCTCACACCCACCTGCTTCAGGTGGACCTGGAATGGGTATTCTACACTCCTCTTATCACCAGAACTGAGGCCTCACCATCAGATGCAGTTTTGTGTCATAGTTAGGACTGCCCTTTTTTGAGAGGGAGTATTTTCAGGAGATACAGTCAGAGTATCTTAGAAGCTCCGCTAACAGAAAGGAGTCTAATTCAGTATAAAATGATAGTTAACATTAAAATTAAAATATGATTGAAGTATTTTGTATGTTCGCTGTAAATGAACAAAACATTCAAATTGATAAGGTTTTCACTCTAAATATCCTCATCATCATCCTCATCATCATCATTATCATCATTAAAGTGTGCTTGATTTTCTCTCACCATCTGTCCTCTTGGTCATCATTCCTGACAAGTCCTCTAGATGTTACCCAGTGTCTACACAGAGGTGGGTAATGTAAGTTCTTCTTGGTTGGCCAACACTGGTATAGGAAAACATTGCTAATGAGTTTGTCCTTACTTCTCCAACAATGTGCAGCATGTCTTCTTTGTTTTACTCGGATGTTTTGTGAGATGGATGGTAAGTAGCTGTACAACTATTTTTGGGATGTTGTTCCTTGTGTTTGTTCAATACTGCATGCATCATCCTTATGTAGTTCCCATCAGGTTTTTTCTCCAAGTGTTTTGTTAAAGTGCGTGTGTAATATATCACTTTGACCTGCGATGAGCCAGGTGGATGTTGTTGACAAATACATTCCGCTAGAAATGCAATCAAAAAAATGATTACTGAAAAACAAGCATTGTGTGGATGTGAGGCATGGCCCATAAAAAACAACCATTACATGGGTGTAAGCCATGACCAATAGAAAATAAACATTGCATATGGGTCGTGTGGGAGTTTTAAGACTATATAGGTTGAGAATTTTGGCTTAAGTCAGTTCCCGCTGGCAGTTCTGACTTCTGATGGCTCCTCTGTGTGTACGAACTCACTCTCGGATAATTCTTCTACTCCACACAAGCATCACTGTAGACAAAAATTTAAAATTATATTGTTATATACGACATGTACATCATGTATATATAGTACATATTCTTTATTGTTTGCCCAGACTCAGCAGTAGTATATTACACAAGTGGTGTGACCATACAAGAGTACTGACATGGTTACAGCTTGGAAGAATTAATGTAAAATGCAAATAATTTAAAATAGTTGAAATTCATGGAAAAGATTAAAATTTTTATAATTTTATAATTTTGTATAAATATATAAAAATCAATATTTTGTTAACTTTTTATATATGTAATTAATCTTATAAACCTTAAAATATACTAACCATATAATACTATTACAATATATAATAATTTTATCTATGTGGAGATGGGGTATCCCTATGGACTGCAACATGTGGAGATGGGGAGTCACTATGGACTACAACATGTGGAGATGGGAAGGCCCTTATGGACTACAACATGTGGTGATGGGAGTCCCTACAGACTACAACATGTAGCAATGTGAGTCCCTATGGACTGTGACATGAGGAGATGGGGAGTCCTATGGATGACAACATGTGATGGGGAGTCCCTATGGACTACGACATCATAGTAAGCAAGATCAAACTCTTGTTACACTATAATGTTCACTTTCAGTCTAATACCCTTGGGAAAAGTATGAACTCCCTTATCATCCCAGTTATCGGCTAAATAGTAGCACTACTGTCCTTCTAAAAAGGATGGCTTTGGTATTAAATAACCACAAAGGTTGATATGCTATTGTTGTATTTTGGCCTTTGACCTGGCCAAAAATGCCATTCCAAGGTAATGCACCGGAAGGAAGTGACACATTCTAATGGCAGTTATGAGAGGAAATCGCGTGGGCAGAAATTGGCTGATGAAATGGGACGAGCTAAAAAAATTCCCATGGTACACTCATAGACTGATGCACCAGAAGAGAGTGACCTGTGAACTGCATGACAGTTATTTCCACTTGATGAGATCAAACGTGCGATTTCAAAGATCGAGTGGGTGCTCGAGTGGGCATTGAACTATTATATAACTCAGTCAAGACAGAAATCAAGACAGTTGAGTTCGAGTTCCAGTCGGAGAGGGGACGAGATGTGGTAGGGAAAGCCACACCCGGCTGAAGGGGTCCTTGGGAACCCCGATGGAGTTTGGGGACCAGAGAAGTTGCTGACACACACACACACGCACAGAGTTAATAAAATTTTGTTGGGAAAGTCTAACCTCTACTGTAATACTGCCAACATTCAGTTTGTTTGAACCTATTTGATAATAATAATAATAATAATAAATGCCTATGGGACTTCGGCATACACACGGATCACCCAATCTCGGCCTGAAGACCAGACTTAATAATAATCAACAAAAAAAGAGAACTTGCAAAATAGTCGACTTTGCTGTCTTGGCTGACCACAGAATAAAACTGAAAGAATGTGAAAAGAAGGATAAGTACCTCGACCTTGCTAGGGAATTGAAAAAACTGTGGAACATGCAGGGGACAATTATACCAATTATAAGTGGTGTGTTTGGAACAGAAACTAAAAGATTACTAAAGGGACTGGAGGATTTGGAAGTTGGCGGACGGGTGGAGACTATCCAAACTACTACATTATTGAGAATGGCCAGAATACTGAGAAGAGTCCTGGCGACTTGAGGAGACTTGCTGTCACTCAAACTACAGTGAAAAACCTTTGGCTAATGCTGATGTGAAAAGCTGTAATGAGTGAATAATAATAATAATAATAATAATAATAATAATTGTCTGTACACAGTTATATGGCTTCAAGTATTCCTAACTAACACTAATGATTTTCAAATTGATCTATTTGACCCATAGATGGGATGCTAACAGTTCAGGTCCCAGTGGTTCTGGGAGTAATGGCAATGAAGGAATGACTCCACATTTCCCAGAGCTCCAGAACTAGGTCCTTACCATCAAATGGAGTTTAGTGTCATATCCAGGACATTCCTTTAGGCAGGGGTTGTCTTACTCCTATACAAAAGATACAAATGGCATATTCTCATGCCCACCAACATGAGTAAACCATCAATCAACAATGTCTGCTATAACCAATTAGCATTCAGATTTATTGATTGATTGTAATGGTATGTCAACCTGTTTGGGGTTACTTTATGCCTAGAGGTGACATTGTACATTTATATTTACATTTTTGTGTATTTTTTAAAGGGTTTTTTAGTTGCTAAGTTGGCTTTTGGATCCAGCATACTAGAATCTTTTTTGAGTTGGACATGGAATCCATCTGACCTTCAGAATTATTGCGACTTCAGCATGGTGTTGGCTTTACAAATGATTCAAAATAGCTCATATTAGGATAAGTATTTCCATTATTATATGAGGATCATTCAATAAAAAGGTGAAATATTGCCTAAGGATTTGGCAATAGTGTTTACAATTGCACCTTTTCTAAGGAAATCACTTGTGATAATTCTTTTCATTTGCCGGAAGACTATTGACATGACCTTCTTTATAGAACCACCGTACACAGAACTTTTTATTTAGCAGAGAATGAGTGTGTTTCTCCTGATAGACTGTCTTTTTGACTCAGGTTTGTTGTGAAAAACTCATGTTTAGCCTATTTGTAAACATTTTTTGACTAAAAAATGTTTTTTTGTATGTATCACACATTTTTGTGGAAATTTCACATGGTTTGCTCTTTTCAGTCAGTAAAAATTTGACGATGGACCTCTGTTCAAGCCAGGAGCACTTTATTTGATTTTCCACCATTTTGAATTGCCTTAATACAAATATTTCCCAGAGAATTCAACAATTTTTGCTATTAACCAATTCTAAACAATGCAGAGTTTAGTTTTAAGGGAAAAAAAATTTGGAAAAAAATTATTTTGCTTTCTTTAATGAATCGCCTTTATTTTTTGAATAACCCTTGTTGATTTATACGAGTAGGTAGATAGATAATTTCCCCTTATTCGTTGAATAATGTTTGTCAATAGATCAATGAACAGATAGATAACTTCTTTTGATTTATTGAATGACCTTCGTTGATAGATAGATAGATAATTTCCCCTGATTCATTGAATGATCTTCATCAATAGATTGCCAGATAGATAATTTCCCCTGATTCATTGAATGATCTTCATCAATAGATTGCCAGATAGATAATTTCCCCTGATTCATTGAATGATCTTCATCAATAGATTGCCAGATAGATAATTTCCCCTGATTCATTGAATGATCTTCATCAATAGATTGCCAGATAGATCATTTCCCCTTATTCATTGAATGATCTTCATCAATAGATTGCCAGATAGATAATTTCCCCTTATTCATTGAATGATCTTCATCAATAGATTGCCAGATAGATAATTTCCCCTGATTCATTGAATGATCTTCATCAATAGATTGCCAGATAGATAATTTCCCCTGATTCATTGAATGATCTTCATCAATAGATTGCCAGATAGATAATTTCCCCTTATTCATTGAATGATCTTCATCAATAGATTGCCAGATAGATCATTTCCCCTTATTCATTGAATGATCTTCATCAATAGATTGCCAGATAGATAATTTCCCCTTATTCATTGAATGATCTTCATCAATAGATTGCCAGATAGATAATTTCCCCTGATTCATTGAATGATCTTCATCAATAGATTGCCAGATAGATAATTTCCCCTGATTCATTGAATGATCTTCATCAATAGATTGCCAGATAGATAATTTCCCCTGATTCATTGAATGATCTTCATCAATAGATTGCCAGATAGATAATTTCCCCTGATTCATTGAATGATCTTCATCAATAGATTGCCAGATAGATAATTTCCCCTTATTCATTGAATGATCTTCATCAATAGATTGCCAGATAGATAATTTCCCCTGATTCATTGAATGATCTTCATCAATAGATTGCCAGATAGATAATTTCCCCTGATTCATTGAATGATCTTCATCAATAGATTGCCAGATAGATAATTTCCCCTGATTCATTGAATGATCTTCATCAATAGATTGCCAGATAGATAATGTCCCCTGATTCATTGAATTACCTTTATACAATTGATAGATAAATAGACAGATAGAAATTTTCCTTTATTTATTGAATGACGCTCGTAAATTGGTAATAGATAGATAGATAGATAGATAGATAGATAGATAATTTCCCCTTATTCGTTGAATAATCTTCATCAATAGATCAATGAACAGATAGATAACTTCTTTATATTTATTGAATGACCTTTGTAGATAGATAGATAGATAGATAGATAGATAGATAGATGGATAATTTCTCCTTATTTTTTGAATAACCTTTGTATACATTTTTTTATTCATCTTGGTGATTATTTTCAGAAAGAATCCATACCAGTTGCTGATGAAGACTTGCAGCAAAGAAAAAATGATCTTCTCTCTGAAAATGAAATAATTGCAAGAAATCTTGAAGGTCAAGTAAGTTTTCTACCAAAACTATCAAAGATTGGTTTCATACACTTTGATGTAGGGAAGGTTAATTTTAAAAATGTGATCTTGGACAAGAGATTGCTTGGGTTTAATATGATTAGAATAATAACCCAGATATAAATAATACAACCCCTTTACCATGCACAAAATGTGACATAAAGTCAATTTTTAAGTGGAGTACAGCTGGTTTGAATTCAGAGTTTTCCTCCTCCAGAGAAATGGTTGTGAAATTTTCTGGAGACATTTTGTACCATGTTTTTTATACATTTCTTATAATATGAGAAATATGCTGAATGGTAAGTAAAGTTGGCAACCTTTGTCAAAGGTAACCTGAAGGCTCCCTTTTCAATATTTACTACATCGAGGTGTAGGGGAGGGCACTACTCCCTTCCCTGGATTTCTCCCCTTTACCATTGATCTGTACCTTATAATGCTGAGGGTTAAGCAAAGCGGCATCAAGTACCATTTTTTTCTTTAATTTGGTATGACCCGACCTGGGATTGAAACCCTGATCTCCCTGACCATTGGCAAACACTCTACTCATTAGGCCAATGGCCCGATTATGCTGAATGGTAAACACATAAAAAAAAAGGAAAATCCTTAAGCAAAGGATAAATGTGTTTGAATTTCAATGAATACTAGAACTTCTTAACTAAGACATGGACTACTGGGAAATTTGGTCACTACTATTTGCTATTTTATCAACAGTAAAACTGTTCATGACATAGCAACTAAGATATGTAAAAGTCCTTTTTGAATTTAATTATAAAATACTAATTAGAATCGTTCACTTTTTTCTAAATAGAAGTATCAGAATAATCAAGGACAGCAGTTAACTCTAAAAGGCTGATTAGAATTCTTCAGTCCTTCCCAAAGGGAAGCATCACTATCAGCATGGACAACTGTTAATTATAAAATACTAATTAGAATTCTTCATATACGTAATATTGAAAAAAAAAGCCAACAAAAACTATTATGATTAGGATAAATCTTACAAAACTATGATACAGCTACATCTTGGGTTATATTGTTTCATGTTGAGTTGTTCTTGATTATGTCGTTTGTCAAAAAAATATATGGAAAATAAAAATCAAGTTGACGTTATTCTATTTGACTTTATGTTTGTTTGCCACAAATATTGAAGTCGTAATATCACGTGAAAAGCATTAAAAGGACATAAAAATCTTGTTACTGCACAATAAATAAAAATAAACAAATTGAATGTAGATATTGGTAAACTCAAGGCATACGATGTGCATATGATAAGTTTCCAGACATTTTTCGTATAGGCGCTTTTATTGATAGTACACACATGAAACTCTAGTCCCCTTCCAAGTAATCTCCTCCGGCTGCAATGTACTTGTTGTACCATTCCAACAACTTCTGTAAGACCCCATGGAAGTCCTCTTGTGTGAGCGTGTCAATGACCTTCGTCACAGCCTCTTTCATCTCCTCAATTGTCTCGTAACGACAACCTCTGAGCTTAGGGATTAAGCAAAAGTCATAGGGAGCAAGGTCTAGACTGTAGGGAGGCTGACGAAGTGTCTTGATTCCCATCTTGGTTAAATAGTCTGTGACAAGGATGGAATTATGGACTGGTGCATTGTTCTGGTGGAAATGCCACTGACCCGATTTCAAGAGTGCTGGCCTCTTCCAACAGAATCTCTTCCTGAACTCCCTTAAAACCTCAACATAGTAGCCCTAACCCTAACCCTTTGGCCAATCAACTGTGGTGTATTGACTTCCTTACTCCTCCCACACCTCTCACCATCCCTTACAGACTCTCTGCCTTCCTTGAATCTCTTATGCCACTCAAAAACTGATGCTTGATTCATGCAAGATGGTTGAAAAGCAGTCTGAAGCATTCCATATGTTTCTGTGGCATTTTTTCCAAGTTTAAAACAGAATTTTATTGCATATCATTCTTCTAAAGTGTCCTTATGTCCAGATTGCATATTTTGAAATTCACCAGCTGTGACAATCAGGGTGTATTCCAATTCCTGCTGTAGCTGTTCATTTGAATCTGAAATCATAAAACATTGTCAGTCATCATATAAGATGTATAGGAATAGCATACTGAATATTCAAGAATCTATGACAATTTTAAATGCCTGTACAAAAAACGTCTGGAAACTTATTGAATGCACCACATAAATCTGTCTATTTTCTACTATTGCAAAATAATTTTAATAATTGTATTTGTTATTAAACCTTTCAAAATCATTTTATTTTATAATATCTTAGAGGAAACCACATTCACAAATAAAGAGTCTGCGATGTACTGTAAAGATTGCCAAATTGTAAACATCTATATTTACAAGTATGTATTCATAAATTTAGAATACTTTTTTTCTGTACTATATTAAAAACTAAAATTTGTTTGTTTGTCAGCTTGAAATAGATTCTTATTGTACATATATTATTAAAAATGCATTTATAAATGAAATACAGAACTGGGAATGGTTATTTGTGGTTTGGCCAAGTGAAAAGTAAATTCGGAGACAAGTAGATTCAATTTTAGTCGCCTCTCCTGGAACAAATTATCAATGTAAGGTGATGTATACTTGTATTAATAAAAGCCCATTGCAAAATCTCAAATGAAGATTTTTTTTTCTTGTGTGTATTTAATGATAAAATTTTGAAATTGCAGAAATCTTTAACTGCTATGGAGCACGTTAGACTGGAACGTAGCGCTGAGGGTGAACAAAATCTTCTCTATGATCAAAGTGACATCCGAACTGAATTAAAAGAGTTGAAGCGTTTATCCACCATAAAGGTAAATACAATTTTTTTTTCCTTTTTTGATCGGATGTTTAAAACTTTAAGTTATAAGGAGATAGAATTTGGGATATAGAAGTATGGGAACAAGGCAAATTGTTTGGTTTATTTATTTAATGGCATATCAACTCCTTATGGGTTATTTAAGGCTGAAATTTGATTCATTTGTAAACGTTTGATTTTGTTTATTTGTTCAATGGCATATCAAATTTTTATGGGTTATATTACTCTATGAACAAAATATCCAATTGGATTTAGTTTTTGAAATCTGTCTTGACGAAAATTCCAGTTGGAGAAGAAAAATTGAAAATATTTCATAATTAGAGATTCCATTATTTTGAAAGTTTCAAATGAATCACGACTCAATTTTCCTTCTAGTTAAAAATCTAATCTTAATTTCTCTAATCCCTCCCAATAACTGTAATCTTTTGATTATAGTAAAGAAACCAGATAGATAAAAAAATTTTGCTCTGGTTTCAAGAATCTTGCTGATCAGACCATGTCAGGTAGATGTAAAATCATGGATTCTGAGGATGTGCTCCAAGCCATTGAAGCAAATCCGGTGAGATGCAATCAGTGAGTATCAAGCAAGCTCAGCAATCCACAGTTCAGTGAGGCGCGACAACAAATTGCCAAATTGTGTTTCTCATTACCAAAATATAAAAAAAACTTTTCACTCACTCAAGTAAATAGTCATTATTCTCAATGATTCCTATATCCAAACCATAGTCTGAAGGGTTCTATAGCTCAGTCATTTTTTATAACGGTAACTAAAGGAGAAAATTATCATATATACTGATGCATTCAAAGTTATCTCCCCTACACTCAGAGTTTTCCTGGAGGAAGTTAGAAAAGGGGAAAAAGGAGACTTCCGGAGAGGGACAGTAGCTATTTTGGTACTTGCAGCTTCTTACCTAAATAAAAGTATAAAAAGCCACATCTGCGTCGTTGTCTATTTACTTCATATACTAATAGTCATCAACTTACAAGCAGTTTAGTTTCTGACTGTTCAGTTATAATATCAATCAAGTGTTGTCAGATATACCATATACAGCCCTTGTACTGAATAATCAAAGTCTAAATAATCAATACCACTATCGTAGTCAACCAACTACTCATAAACCAAACAAAACAAAACAAAGAAACCCCATTTCCAAGAAGTGATAAGTGACTGATGTTGTCAGCTAATAGCTATCTAGGGATGACTGCACTGGTGAAGTAATGCACAACATGTCAGCATACCAATTACCACAATAATACCTACTGCAGTGAGTACCTTCCACAGCTTGAACTGCTTTGGTTATGATTTACATGGTACAATCTAGAATGAACTAAAATATTGCAAAACTTTTGACACACCTTTGTAAAATAAATAAATTCCAATTAGTCCATATATTTTTGTACTGCTGTTACTCCCTATAAAAACCTCAAAATATTTATTGATTTGGGAGTTGGAGAGGATTTAAATATATAATTTTTTTAATATTTGTTCAGACAGAAGAAAGGGATCAGAAGGCTCGTGAGAAGAAACGTGCTGATTCACGATTTCGTGATACTAAACAAGAATTACAGTCAAAATATATAATCATTGAGGATCATAAGAAGAAGTATCAAGAGAAGAAATCCAGGTAATATACTTATATATATATATATATATATATATATAGAGAGAGAGAGAGAGAGGGAGATAAATAACTGTAAAAAGAGAAGAAAAAGTGAAGTAGAATAAAAAGAGAGTGTCAGAAAGTGAGTCGAACAAGAGGATAAAAAGAGAGGGAGAGACAGGGTCAGAGAGAGAAATAATTGTAAAATGAGGAGAGAAATTTAATTGAATAAGAAGAGGGAGTGGAACATAGAGAGAGAGAGAGAGAGAGAGAGAGAGAGAGAGAGAGAGAGAGAGGGTTTTGAGAGCATAGTAGTTTCTGAGGGATAAGTACTTAAATTTTGTTTGTCCTCTTCAGAGTAAATGAAGACATTTTTTTCTTTTGTGCTGCATGTCACTAGCCAAAGTCTAATTCTATTTTCTTTTTTTCTAGGCTGAAAACTTTTGCCAAGAAATATGAGCTGATGAAAAATGACAGAAACAAGTATGTGACATTAATCCAAACTTGTACTCAGAAAGCTGGAGAAATGAGAGAGAAAATTAAGATATTGCAGAATGAGATTGAGATCCTAAGAACGGCTGTTCTTCAGAAGGACAAGTAAGAACAAAAGAAAAATTTATTTTATCAATTTCCTTATTGATCCACTTATATTTTAAGAAAAGTGTTTTTTTGGCCTGGCTAACTGATCTTTTTCATATTGTTGGCCACAATGTATTTCCACTTTGTTCTTGATCTTGCCCTTCTTCTCCTTGTTGATCTATAAGCAGACAATAAATAATTATATATCAGGACAATTTTTATCACTAATATTTTCCTAAAACATTGTAATTTTTCCTTGCCCTTGACCCTATTTCTCCCTAGAAAAAGGTAAAAGCTACGTTGATATTACAGTCAAATTATCTTCAAAATCAAAGGCTGAAAACATAAAATATGAAATTTTATCTTACATCTAAAAAAAGTTCTTTATAAGAATGTTATTGAAATCTACATTCCGAGTAATATTGTGGTGAAGGAATTTGTTTCTAAATGTGAGTAGTAAATTTGACACATCATATTGGCATAGGAGGTGTACTTAAGATGACATCTACCATGCACAACTGACATGAAGAAATGGGTTTTTTTGTAACAAAATACAATAAACTAGAAAAAGTGAATGGACCAAAATAAAAACAGAATTAAGAAAAATTTGAAATAGAAAATTTATCCCCCAACATTTTGTACTAATTTACATATCCCATTTACTATGATATGCAAATTCTTTTTGATGAAAAATAGCACTTTGTATTGCAGATTACCATTAATACTAATAGAAATTATGACCCTCATTTACTTTTGGCCCACTGTGCCTCTCTTGTAGGACGTAATGGCTTGTTTAAATAATTGACTTTGAGACCCTTTCAAGTTTTTGTGCCTGAGACCCTGAAATGGTTTAACACATTAGACCTAATTAAGGGAGATTACTTATATTGTCATCTTTTTTTATTATTTGCCTTTAAACTTAAATGACAAATTATTTCCAAAAGTGGTAGTTTAAATAGATGATAGCTTCTTTCTCTTGCATAAAATAACATTCCAGGTACAATAGGTGGGAAAAAAAAACGATTCCAACATGCTTGATTTAAGATAATTTTCATAGCATTGTCTTTCTTGCAGACAACTTCATAAGGAACGTTTGAGGCACATGCACAGTGTTGTGGTACGAGATGGTCTGCGTAATGAACTGGACAAACAGCACAGGGTTGCCATAGAATTAGATGAACGCTATGACCAGCAGAAGATGGAGACAATGAAACTAAACTACATGATAAACCAAGCAGAAGATCAAATGATTAAACTCAGGAAACGATATGAAAATGCCATTCAAGAACGTAATAAAAAGTAAGATATTTTTTTGCTATTTCTAATAATTCTTTTACATCATATAAACAGTCTGTGAAACAAGAGCTGAATAAAAACTAGCTCACTCAAAATGGTGGCTATTCTAACTTATTAAGGGCACACAACTCCAGATCAAGGGAGATAATCAAGAGAGACTATCTGTTCAACTTTTTATTGCAGGAATTAACATAGGGATAAAAGTGAAATATTTTTGTGATGACTCATGAGTTTTTAATTTTTGCAACTAAAATCAACAAAATTGGAAAGATTCATAAAAATTATTAAAAATGATGATTGACAGAACCTTATTACTCACAAAAAACTTAAATAGAAATAAAAAAAAAATAACATTACTAGTGTATAAAATATGTCTTCAACTGGAGACAGTGACATTGATTGAGACTTTTATTCTATTAAAGCTCTTGTAGCTTGGATTTATTAAGCTGCTGATATGTAAAACCAAGCTTTCCAGAGGTAGAACAGGATGTAAGTTTGAGTCTCCTTAAGATCTTATTCTATATTTTTGTTTCCAACGTGTACTGTCCTTTGATGTTGTAGACTTAGTGACCCAAATGAGTTGTGATAAAAAGCAAGGAGAATTAAAAAATGAAGAATGATACTTGTCAAAATTAATAATAATAATGATTGTAATAAAAAGTTAGTTGAATTAGGAAGTTGAAAGATAATACTTGTTAAAATTATTAATAATAATCATCATCATCATCATGTCGTGCGGCTAGCACGGATATCCCTGACCCTCTGTCTCCACGTCTCGCTATCATTCATCGCCTCCGGCAGGTCTTCAAAGTTACATCCCATATCATCACTGTATGTATGTTCGAGCTGGTCATCCTGCTTTTGATTGGCCATATGCGGGGGTCCACAGGAGCACGTCACTTACGATCTCGTCCTTGTTTCTCCAGCAGTGTCCAGCATGTCTGGTTCGTCTAGCTTGTATAGTTTTCGTGACAGGTGGTAGGTGACCGTACAGTTGGCGCCTTGTGGGGTGTTGCTGCCAGGATTTGTTTAATATTGCTCGCAACATTCTTGTATAATAATGGTTGTGATTAAAAGCTAGAAAAAATTGCAAAATGAAAGATAATGCTAGTGAAAATTATTAATAATCATAATTGGGGAAAAAAGCCAAGAAGAATTAGGTAAATGAAGGATAATACTTGTAAAAATTATTAGAAAGTTTTGCTACTGTTGTAAAAACTTTTGTTTTTGACTAAATTTGATGGGTTGATTCTAAATTAGATTAGAATTGTTGTAGCATGTCAGGATATCGTAAAATGTACATCATATACTTCTGGTTGATTTTTAAATGGTTTTCTTTTCATTCATACATGTTGAACTCTGCCTTATTAGGAACTTTGTAAAAAGAATAATATACAATCACTGAAGATTCTCACATCTTGAAATAAAAATGGTGCCTAAAAAAAGTGACACTATACTGAAACCAGCATTTTTATTTATATGAGGTCAGTGAATTGATGTCAGACATAACAAAATCAAAGTTTAAGTGAATCCACTTAAACTAACAAAAATCGGCTTTATTTGTATTAATACTACAGACCTTGTGTCTTATCTTGGTGAGAAAAAAATGAGGATTCATTAAACAACAAGATAATCGTACAACAAAGAATGACATTTGATCGTCATTTCATTTTTCCACCTGACCTGGATGAGATAAGAGATGAGCGCAGAGAAAAAATTTTATATTTCAGTGATAGAAACTATGAAAGTCATTCAATTAATAAAATGAATTTCGCCAAACAAGTTGGCAATAGGGAGCATTGTTTACAGTTGCACCTTTTTCAGATAAAACAATAGAGCTGGGTCCTTTTATGTCCCAAAATGACTGTCAGCATGACCTTCTTTACTGACCTCTGTGCCCAAAACTTTTTCTCTACCAGAGTTAATATGTTTCCACTCTATAGACTGTCTTTTTGACTCATGCTCATTGTGGCACATCCATTTTTAGCCCATTTGTAAAGATTTTTTTTTACTAAGATTTTCTTCTCTGTACACATCACACATTCTTCTGTAAATTTTATATGATTTGCACTTCTCAACCCACAAAAATTTGATGACAGACCTCTGTTCAAGCCTGGGGCTCAGTTTGATTCACTGCCATTTTGAATAGCCTCAAAAGAAATATTTTTGCAAGATTAAAATAATTTTTGTTATATGATTCAAAACAATGCAGAATATTGATTCATGGAAAAAATTCTGAAAAAAAAACATATTTGGCTTTTTTCAAAAATATTCCTGTTATTTATTGAATAACCCTCAAAAGTATCTAGTAGACTTCACCCTATATACGATGGGTGATAACTGCTGGTTTTTACAATGAGAGACCAGCACTTCTCACTAGTGCAAGAGTAAATATCCCAAACTCAATGCTTGTGGTGAATATATTGAAAGTACATGTTTGAGACAGAGAGAGTATTTAAAAAGAGACATTTTTCTTATTGAAATTCTTATTCTTTTAAATATACGTTGTATGAATATGATGTGAATATAAAAATATGATATAATTAAGTAAGTTTGAGTGGTGTTGGAATTTGTAAATTTGGCAGTTAATGTCTGCTCAAACTTGATTGGTTGTTTTGAAGTTGTGCCATTATTTCCCACCCGTACTGTGATTTAAGTGAGACCCGCCAAGGGATCTCCCTGTTCTTTTTGTTTTTTTCAGCACTCGAGCACAAGGCACGGCCTGGCTTGGTCTTTTTTGCTTTGTGAGTTCTTGTTTATTTGCCTTCGACTTTAGGCAGTAATTTCTTAAGCAAGGTGGCTTGAGCAAATAGGCCTATTAGTCACTTGGGATAAGCCTCTTTCTCTTACAGGGTTTTTTTTTCTTGTTTTTTGTTGAAATAAGAAGCCTACAGCAGACTAATTATAGTTTTGGTATGCTGTCCCCTTCCATAGAAAGTTAACTCTAAGGTCTGGAGGTGGAATTATTGGACTCTTTTGCCAACAAGAGAAGCGTTGGCTCAGTCAGCAGATTTGGTAAATGCCTCCATAGATTCAACAGAAGAAAATTTGAGTTGAAACTGAAAGATATTCATCTCTTGGAGGAGGAAGTGGTCGTCTACTTGAAGTTCACTTATAGAAATAGTAAACTTTAATTTCAACAAGTCTACACAGGAAACTAGAAACACATGGTTGTCCAGGTTGATTCTATATGTGAAGGAGATGCTGAGAAAATGAACCAACCTTAAAAGTTGGCTTCAAAAAGAACTTTGAGATAAAATACCAAACAATGGTATTTTATCTTTAACAAAAGTTAAACTAACAGTAGATGGTTGATGGCATGGCTTCATACAAGTCAGTCATTATTTTTTTAACCTTCTTTTATTTTTTTGGCTATAATATCGTCATTACTTGAATGTATGTTATTTTTATTATTTAAAATTCAATGTTTTCGATAAGCATAGGGAAAAATATGCAAAGTTGGATTTTGTAAAGTTTATTTCTCTTGAAATAAATTACTTTGTGGGAACTGGTTGTTTTTGTTTTTAAGAAATATAGACATACTTCTCTTTCAGGTAGCAAAAGTCATTATTTCCATTCCCTTTCTTTGTCTAATTTATTTTTTTATACATTTCTCTCCCCCTTTGCCTAACCTGACAGTTACTGCTAGATTTCTTGGGTCAGGCAGACATAAAGTCTACTTGGTAATTTAGGTAGAATTGTACTTTATATAGTGACTAGCATTCTGATAATTTTGATAACTTTTTGTATGTTGGTTGTTGTAATTTAAAACCTAAAATCAAGCATATTTTTTGAATTGAGTACATTTCTCATAGTTCTAAAGTTTTCTTTCCAAAGATGAAAAATGCTGGTTTATATTCTTCAGATCAGGAAAAATCAAATGAGAGTAATTAAGTTTATGTCCAAATCGAAAGTTAGTAATAATGTTCCTAATTTTCTTATTCTAAATGTATCCTGTTACACATCAAAGGAAGAGGATGTGTTATTAAAAAGCATTGAGTTTATCATTACATTGATTTGCTAGCAATAAACAGGCCACTGATAATAAGTGACTGGTCATAGCAGGTCATCATATATGTATGTATAAAGGGATACAAAGACTGAGTTAGAAAATAGAAGACAGCTTGAATTTGAGTACATGGAGGAAGGAGATAATGAAAGAAGGTGCATTTATAATACAGTTGTATGTACTACTCCTGGCAAAAATGATGGAGTTTGCATACTTAGAGGATGGTCACTTTGATTTTTTATTTAGCAGTAAATAAACTAATAACAGATAAGACACAAAGCATTTTTTTATAGATTAACATGTCTGGTTTCATAAAATATTCCCTAAACAAACTACATTGAATTATTTTAATTAATGGTAGAATTCTTTTCCCAATCATCCAATGTAAAGGAAAATATTGCGGAATCATCCGATGTTGAGTAAAATAATCATGAAATGATCTTGTAATTTGTATTCTTAAAACAAATACCAGTGGAAGCCGAGATATGCAAATCAGTCTCCAGCAGTCATGAGCCATATACGGTTCTTTCTGAATGATTTGTTCAATTTCATGAGTAAAATTATGTTTATCAAAATTTAGTTTGCCTCATTCTGTCTCTGTCCCATGGCTTGTTCAACTAAATCACAAATATAACAATGATTAGGTAAAATTTTTCTTGAATTTTATTCATCTTGTTTCATTCTCACTTGTTCACACATACTTTCTTTTTTTCTCTCTCTCTCTCTCAAACCTTTTTCACCCAGTATCATTGCTTGCAACTAAACCATATACACAACAATAATTAAGTACAACATTTCCTGAATTTTATAACCTTTCATTGAAAGTAATGATTTTAGCATTTTAAAACATTGGCTGATTTTCACAACTCTTTTTTTTCAAGTATTCATATTGATTATCTTATCATATATCATAGCAGAAAGCTTTGCTAATTACATTGATAGCAGTGATAATATCATACCAAGATTACAATTCTTTATAGTAAAGGTATATTATATGTATGGTAACTGGCTCATTGGCCCAGTGGGTAGAGAGTTCGCCAATAGTCTGGGAGACCTGGGCTCAATCCTAGGTTGCATCATACCAAAGACTTTAAAAATGGTACTTGATACCTCCTTGCTTAACACTCAGCAATATGAGATACGTATCAAGGGTATAGTGGAGCAATCCTGGGAAAGGAGTAGCGCCCTCCCCTACACTTCGGTGTAGTAGCTACTGAAAAGGGAGCCTTCTGGTCACCCTCAACTGCAGTCACCAACTTTACCTTTTTTATATGTATGGTATTTTGTACTGGAAATGATTGAAATACTTTCAATATAAAATATCCAAGGGAATTTTTTAGTATTGTAGCCCACCTGATGATGAGCCATATCTCCTTGTGTGGCCCACCTGATGATGAGCCATATCTCCTCGTGTGGCCCACCTGATGATGAGCCATGTCTCCTTGTGTGGGCCATCTGATGATAAGTCATGTCTCCTCATGTGGCCCACCTGATGATGAGCCATGTCTCCTCATGTGGCCCACCTGATGATGAGCCATGTCTCCTTGTGTGGGCCATCTGATGATAAGTCATGTCTCCTCATGTGGCCCACCTGATGATGAGCCATGTCTCCTTGTGTGGGCCATCTGATGATAAGTCATGTCTCCTCATGTGGCCCACCTGATGATGAGCCATGTCTCCTCATGTGGCCCACCTGATGATGAGCCATATCTCCTTGTGTGGGCCATCTGATGATAAGTCATGTCTCCTCTTGTGGCCCACCTGATGATGAGCCATGTCTCCTTGTGTGGCCCACCTGATGATGAGCCATGTCTCCTCATGCGGCCCACCTGATGATGAGCCATGTCTCCTTGTGTGGCCCATCTGATGATGAGCCATGTCTCCTTGTGTGGGCCATCTGATGATAAGTCATGTCTCCTCATGTGGCCCACCTGATGATGAGCCATGTCTCCTTGTGTGGGCCATCTGATGATAAGTCATGTCTCCTCATGTGGCCCACCTGATGATGAGCCATGTCTCCTCATGTGGCCCACCTGATGATGAGCCATGTCTCCTTGTGTGGGCCATCTGATGATAAGTCATGTCTCCTCTTGTGGCCCACCTGATGATGAGCCATGTCTCCTTGTGTGGCCCACCTGATGATGAGCCATGTCTCCTCATGCGGCCCACCTGATGATGAGCCATGTCTCCTTGTGTGGCCCATCTGATGATGAGCCATGTCTCCTTGTGTGGCCCACCTGATGATGAGCCATGTCTCCTCATGTGGCCCACCTGATGATGAGCCATGTCTCCTTGTGTGGCCCATCTGATGATGAGCCATGTCTCCTCATGTGGCCCACCTGATGATGAGCCATGTCTCCTTGTGTGGCCCACCTGATGATGAACTATTTCTCCTCATGTGGCTCACTTGATGAACCATGGCTTATACAGCTTGCCTCTTGAAAAGTTGTCTATGCCTGAATCATTTGATAATTTTTGTGTTGAATGATTATAAGATTGTTAATAAAATCATTGTATATGTAATTTATTTTCTGTTTAGTAAAATTAAAGGAAAAAATGGTTTCTTTTTTTAACAGTATATCAACCTTTGTGGGTTATTTAATGCCAAATACATCCTTGTAGAAGGAACAGTAAAGGAACATAGCTGGGGGAATAAGGGGGTTTCATATCTTTTTCAAAGGTATTAGTCCAAAAGTGATTGTTATAGCCCAACTGAAGCTTGAATTCACTTACTATGATGTTGCAGTCCAGCTCCTTAGTCACAACACCGCAGGGACTTCTCTACCCAGAAAAAAAACTAAATATCATTTCAGATTAAGAAGAATAGATGATGTATTGGAAAAAGTTGTTTCATTGAGTGATCTGTAATATTAGGCTAAGTTAAAAATATTATAGTTGATTTTTATCTACAATGATTATTTATTTTGCAGGGGAGAATCACTTATCAAGCTTAACTCAGAAGTGTGTTTATTCTATGAAAAACACAATGTACAAAGTAAGTTTTTTTATCTTTGATATGTGAAGATTAAAGAATTAATTGCTTGAACAAAAAAAATTATTGCAGTTGCCTAGCATCCACTTGACATTGCAAAAGTGGTTACAACAAAACCGCCGCTTGGGAACCCAATTGAAGTACGATAAAAACACAATGTACAAAGTAAGTTTTTTTATCTTTGATATGTGAAGATTAAAAAATTAATTGCTTGAACAAAAAAAATTATTGCAGTTGCCTAGCATCCACTTGATATTGCAAAAGTGGTTACAACAAAACCGCTGCTTGGGAACCCAATTGAAGTACGATAACAGATATAACCCATTTGAAAGGGAACTATATGCAGCTTACACAGCTGTTTGTTAATTAAAGTATTTTCTGGAGTTGAGGACGTTTTTATATCTTTACTGACCACAAACCACTTGTTAGCATATTCCAGTCGAACTCAGAGAAATATACTCCCAAAGAAGTACAATGTTTGGACTACTTACGACAGTTCTCCTCTGGCATCAGTTATTTAAAAGTAGTTGAAAACTTGAAGATACTATGTCCAGGACCATTGATGTCATTTTGTTAAATTTGTGCACATAAATAACAAAATTTGTGGAGGAGCAGCTTAAAGATCACCAGTTTCAAAAACTACTTCATTGCATTTAGCACAAATACATTTTACCGACAGCACCCTGGATATTATGAATGACTCCAGTGCTGCAAAAATAGGCCCTTTTTGTTCCTGAATCATTTTCATTTACCTTTTACTCTACCCTTCATAACCAATCCAATCCTGGTGCTAATGTTTCCATCAAACTGGTCTCGAAGAGATATGTTTAACCTTCTATGATGTTGGATATTTGACTGGAGGCAAGAGCCTGTGTTCAGTGTCAAAAGGTTAAAGTTGGAAGACTCACACGGACATCTGTTAATCTTTTCTTGTCTCCAGATGAATGATTTGATTAGTTTCTTATCTTGGTTTCTTTGTTTTAATGGCATATCAACCTTCATGAGCTATTCAATGTCAAAGCCATCCCCGTAGAAGAAAAGCAGTAATACTATTTATCCTACTGTTGGGAGGATAAGGGGGTTCATACCTTTCCCAAGGGTATTAATCCAAAAGTGATTGTACCAGCATGACTGAAGTTTGAACTCACTTCTTTCAAGGCTGCAGTCCACCACTTTAGGTTTTACATCACTGGAACTCCCCCTGAATGATTTGAACATGGGCGCATTGACATCACTCGTCTTTTACCTCCTTGTGAGGGATATACATATTTATTGACATGCATTGGCTGTTTTTTTATTGATATGAAGTCCTTCCAATGTTGAATATTAATGCCTATACCACAGCAAAAACATTTATTGCTGGATTGATGTTCTGTTTCGATGTTCCAACTGTCAGAGACAGAGGTTGACTCTTCAAATCAAATTTGTTTTGTGAATTGACGAAACTTTCGGGAAGTAAGTAAATTCACATGACCGCATATCACGATGAATTGAACGCCTTGGTGGAAAGATTCCACCGTAGTTTGAAATCAGTTTTGGGAGCCATGCTAAATCAAATTGGTTTGAGAACTTACCCTTAGTATTTTTAGGACTCCATGATAGAGTAAAGGAGGGTATGTTATATAACATATGACATGAACTTTCGGTTCGTTCCTTGTGACCCTGTGTGCTTTGACAAGCTGTCACATTGTGATTAGTAAACAGGGGGATGACACCGCGTCAAGGAATTCATGTCCAACAGGTGTGTAACTGGAAGGAAACCCCATGATAACCACGCGGTCAGATTTAGACAGAGGGCAGAGAATCAGAGTCGAGTCAGGGACACGCAGCCGATCAGAGGGTTATGTTGTCTCTGAAGATACGGCTTGCAAGGGGGTACAAGTATTGGCACCCCCTGACTCCAGAAAGAAGATATGGGGCAAGAAGAAGTCCCCTCTCTGAGTATATGTCTCTCCATCTATCTCTCAAACTAACAACAAACTGAGGGCTCTTTTCGAGAATAAAAGGAGAGATATATTTTTATAAAGAAGTGTTTTGTTCATTCATTGAATTTCGTAAATCATGTATGAGAGTATACAACAGGTATCCAATATTCATCTGGTGAGATGGTGTATCATATTTACCAACCCCTCCGTTCGGGCAGGATATAACACAAGGTCAATTTTTAAGCAGAGTTTAACTGGTTTGAATTCAGAGTTTTCCTTCTCCTAGACTAGTTGCCTCACCAAGGCTGAAGAACCTAGTCTGCCCTACTATTTACCCATAGCTGGAGGGAGAATATTTGGATTCATACCTTTCCCAAGGGTATTAGTGCTATGTGAAATGCAATCAGTCAGGTCCAGGATTTGAACTCGTGTCGCCGTGTCCATATCCTGCGACGATATCCATTACACCATGGCCATCTCTGGTGAGATGGTGTATAGAAGCGAGCTCAGACTTCGAGGAAATCTTTTTTTACTGCTTCCATCGACGCCCCTGAACATTACTTCATTTGTAGATTGCCTGACAATCAAGATGGCAAACTTAGCTTACAACTATCCTGCACTGTGTAAGCAACGAATATATGTTTCAAAACTGAAACATATACATGACTCAGCTAGAATGCAGTCCCTTCAATCACCTTATAAAGTTTTTTAAGATCCTTAAAATGTTATATTCACGGAATGAGGAGGCAATAATACTTGTGAATAAAAACATAATCTGTGCCATGTTTACCTTAAGACACAGGTGCACATCCTGTTTTGAAATCCACAAACCCGCACAGCTCACCAAATGTCAGTATGTAACAAAAAAAATAGAAATTATTTTACTATATCCATTAAGAATTTTATCACGTAGAATGTTTGGACTATCGGCCGTCTTCAAGTATTTCATGCCAAACTCTGTAGTTTACATGGAACTTTGAACTGAGCACTTTAGTTATACCCCAGGGATAGATTGTTCTAATTCTGTAAACCATGACTGGGTACAAGTGTTAAGCTATTGAAAGTACTCCTTGTTATTTACCTTTTGTTGAGATTGAACCTGCAATCTCCAGATGATTTCACTAAGAATAAATGATTTTTTATGAAAATGCATTGAAAGTAATTTACTATAAAAATGCATGGCAAATGATTTTACTATAAAAATGTATTTTAAATGATTTTACTATAGATATGCATTGAATGTAATTTACTGTAAAATACATTGTTAATGATTTACTATAAAAATGCATTGCAAATGATTTTACTATAAAAATGTCTTACTGTTATATTTTTATGAACAAAGAAAATATATAAACAAAACTGACAAGAGACAGCCTCTTGGTGTCCAACAAAACCATTAAGTTTATCTAGCCATTGGCAAAAACATGCATCTATTGACTAGGAAGAGAAGCTATTCTAACTTTGTGTGTAACCGTCAAATACACATCCATGTATGTCATGCCTAATTTCAAGTCTGTCTTTTGTTATCTTTCATGTGTATCCATTCTTCTCACCCCTACAACTCCACGATGCACTGTCCACGGGAAGCAATTTATATGTCAAATGGAATGATTGGCATGTTGTTGACCTGGTTGTTCTATGTGTATCTGGGTTGCAGTAGGTTTCAATGTCATGCCCAGAATTGTTTACCAAATTTCTTATCATAAACAAATAGTCCTTTTTTTTCATGTGTATGGTACCTGGAATCCAGTTTGGGTGTCCAGACCTATAGTTTCTCACAAACACTGGTGTACCAACCAAGAATTATTTTGTTTTATTTTGGGATGCACCTTTGTTTATGTTTTTGTGGGCATAGGATATCCAATGTGGTTGGGAGCTTTTGTCCCATGAGTGCTTCTGCTGGAGACATTCCTTTTTTCACTGTAGCATTTGATGTTGTTCAGTAAAAAAGTAGAAATGTATTCAATATCTCGTTGATTGTTGTTCACTGCCACTTTGCTTTGAGTTGATCATGTTTAATGGTACCCACAAAACATTCCACTTGACCATTGGATTGTGAGTGACCGAATATGTGCGATGCTGTATGAACTGCAGAAGTGATACAGCATGAGCTGCAGAAGTGCTGGAATGTCTCAGATGTAAATTGTGATCCACTCTTTGAGACTAATGTTTCCAGCAGGCCATGTTGGCTGAATAGTTGTTTGAGAACAGCTCTCATTGAGTGGGTATCTGCTTTCTGCATTGAGAAAATTTCCGGTCATTTTGAATGGACGTCGACCGCTATCAAAAGGTTAAGGCTATTGATAGGGACTGTAAGTGCACATGGCTGCTCTGGTTGGTTAGGTCAGAAAACGAGTGTAGCTGAGGGTTTGAGTGTTAATATAGTTTCAGCTTGAGTGCAGCGTTCAAGGTCATTTGTAAAGACGGTAGAAAAATCCTTGATGATGTTATTGGTCTGCTCCATAATGGCACTCTGAGCTAGAGATCTGGAAACTGCATTACAAACAGCATTGAGTAGTATGTTCAGAAGACCCAGTGACTTGATAAAATCAAGACCCAATAGGTTGTGTCTTGAATCTGCTTTCAGATGTTGTTTTGTCCTCAATTTTAATTGTTGCTGGCAATTCCCCAGTGATTTGGACACAACCTCCAGATGCACCCCACGCTCCATGTCTTGTAGGTGTTAGTGGAGACTGGTCTATGGTTTTCCATAATCTCTGTGAGATGAGAGTAATGTCCGAGGCAGTGTCTATTTGTAACCAAACAGAGTGACCGTGCAGTTTTACTGACACATTTTCAGTTTGACTTGGTGTTAGTGAGAAAAGTTGCAATCAGACTGTTTCTATGTGTTTTTCTTTTCTATCTGTGTTTGTTATGTAATCGCTTGTGTGTTATTTTGTGTACCGGTGGTATGCAGAATACCTCTTTATATCCTTGCTTTTTACACTTGTGACAACGGTGTGTCTTGAATGGACTCTTTCGAGCGAAATGCCAGCAACCACAATTACAGCAAGCAGATGGAGGTTTTTTATGTGTTGGGCCTGGTGACATTGGGTTCTGTTGTTTTTGAATGGTGTTGACTGCGGCTGTTGTTGCAGGTACTGACTGCTGTACCATAGGTGAATTATGCTTAAGATTCACCGACTGCTGATACTCCACTTGTAGAATAATGTCTGGGTTCTGTTCTATTTTTGACAGAATTCTTGTTCGAAATCTCAGCATCACCTGCGGACCTAAACTCACATACAAATATAAGACACTTAAATTGTGTATAATATGCATTGAAAGTAATGTAATCTAAATTGCAATGTCAGTTATTTAATGTAAAATGCATTGCAAAATATTTACTATAAAAATGCATTAACAATGTTTTACTATAAAAATGCATTGTAAATGATTGACTATTAAAATACATTGAAAGGAATTTACCTTAAAATACATTGCCAAAGATTTACTAAAAAATTGAATTGAAAGTAACTATAGAAACACATTGTGAACAATTTGCTATAGAAAGACATTGAAAATATTTCCTGTTAAAATGTATTGGAAGTTATTTACTCAAGAAATACTAGGTAAATGATTTTCCTATATGCCAAAGTATTTATTATAGAAATTGATTTTTTTATTATTTTCTATATAAATATATTCAAGGTTTCTTGTATATAAATATATATCAAATGATTTATTGTAGAACTACCTTTGTAATCATTTACTATTGGAATAAATTTTAAAGTATTGACTGTAGAAATACATGTCAAATGATTTACAATAGAAACATGTTTCAAGGATTTGCTATTGGAAGGCATTTTAAAGTATAGAAAAATATTGTAAATGATTTATCATTGTGATACATTTCAAATGAGTTATTAAGGAAATACACTGCATAGTATTTAGAAGATAACTACATTGACAATTATCTTATTATAGAAAAACATTTCAAATTATTTACTATAGAAATAAATTTTAAAGTATGTACTATAGATTGTAAATGATTTTAGTCAAATGAATAGAAGTTGCTTGACGTAGAAACAGTTTTAAATTCAAACTTTGACTGATGACATCATTTTGTTTTTCTTTTTGCAGAAGATATGATAAAACGTGGCAACATTGAAATGGAGAATTTAGAACAAGAATTGAAAATATTAAACTTGGAGAAGAATATGCACCAAAGAGAACTGAATCTGTTTCAGAAGGAACTTCCAGACAAGCGAAATCTCTTGGAGGAACTGACCACTTCTCAAATTCAGGTAATCATTTGTTTCAAATAACTTTTTGGCAATTTCACAACTGATGGTAGCTTCTCTTGCAAATTCAAACCAAGACGAAGGTAAGTATGGATACTTTTCTTTCAACATAATGTGGCCCAATAATGTGTGTTTATATATATGGATGTATACATGTGTTTTCTTGTTTGTGTTGATATCCGAATCAAAGGATTTTCTCTTTAACATCTCAGCATCAAATTGTTTAGGAGGTTTCTTTGTCTAGAGTGCACGTGTTGGGTAGTCTTAGTGTGAAAATAAACAAAGAACTGTGCTGATGAGGACCCAAGACCTGAAGTGTAGGGGCTGAATGACAAAGAGAGCTGGTCAGTCAGAAGTCACTTAGGATAGCGACTCAGGCAAACAAGGGTCTTGGCCAGTCAGACTGGGGTCTTAGAGCAGTGAAGATGATAATCAGTCAGAGTGGTCATGTTGGCCAGAGAAGACAGCACATGGTCAATCAGCAGTCAGAGACTGGACATTGAGCAGAGAAGAAAATGACCAGTTAGAGTTGGCATGTTGGCCAGAGAAGACAGCTCATGGTCAATGAGCAGTCTGAGACTGGATGTTGAGCTGAGAGGACAATGACATGTGATGAGTTAACATTTTTGGAAGCTGTTAGGATTTTCACATGGCACTTGTGATAGTTATATATCCATACAGAGTACCGGAATGCCACAGACCTTGCTTTTCTAATGTTTTGCTGTCTCAAATCCGTTTTTTTATCTTTTCTTTCCTTCCTCCTTTTTATTGTTTTTATGGTTTTGTTTAGCATGTAAATGCCTACTCATTCAAGTGTAAGATTTCATGACAACCCTCCTTAGATGATTGGCCCACCCTGCTCATGGTCATTGACCCAAGAATTTCCTTCCTTGTTTATGCACTTAATTCAGTGATGCATATCAATCACGTACATTTAGTATTTTGCAGTAAGAATTTCAGTTTAAAATGGAACTGTTTGGGTGAGTCAAAAGTTTTACAATATTTTTGCAATGTGATTCACAATTTGGCAACTCTGGGTATTTTTGCAGAGGTTGTGAAGGTGAAAAACCACACTGTAGTTAGAGATGCTGAGCTTTCCTGATACTCTCAAAGTGCTCATTGCCAGATTTGCCATCTGGTTATATTGCACTGCAATCAGCTGCCCTTTTACTTCTTCCACAGCAAATCTTTTTGGTTGCTTCCATAGTATTATAGCCCAGTTCAAATTCTTTAAGCATAATTTCCCAAATTAGACTAATGATGTGAAGCAATGCACAACATATCAGTGCACCATCTACCATCATACTACCCATAACAGCAGGTACCTACCATGGCTTAAACTGCTTTGCTCACATGATATATGCCCTGCAAATTAGCATGTAATGCCAAAATATTGCAAAACTTTTGGGGTTTTTTTTTGTTTAATGGCATATCAACTCTTTTTAGGTTATTTAATGCCAAAGCCATTCTCCTAGAAGAACAGAAGTGGTACTATTTAACCCATAGCATAAGGGGGTTCATACCTTTCCCAAGGGTATTTGCCCGAAAGTGAACGTAATAGCGAGACTGGAGTACAAACTCGCTAACTACGATTCCGCAGTCCATCACTTTAACCATTACACCATGAGGATACCCCCTTGCAAAACTTTTGACTTACCCATTACTTCATGCATGTTGTTCATACTGCTGCTAAAAAATTTTATAATCATTTTTGTTGAATATTTTTTGTAATTTATTTGTTGGTGGGAAATGCTTCCTTTTTTTGCTTTTGATATCCTATTAGATAAGGTTGGTGCTTAAACCAGATTATCTTCCATTTTCTTTGAGTTTTTGTTCTTTTTGGTGTTAACATTTTTAAGGCAATCTTAGTTTCCTTGTAACTATAATTCTTCAATGCTGTTTTATATACATGTCTTTATCTGATAAAAAATTCTGTTGTTACCTGAGTTTATATATATATATATATATATATATATTATATTTAGGTGGAGGAATTAATGTTATATATTAGAATTGCCGGATTTTCTAGTCATGATAATTCTAATATATATATATATATATATATATATGTGTGTGTGTGTGTGTGTGTGTGTATATATATATATATATATCTTATTATAATGGATATATTGTATCTGTAACTGAAACTATATCACCACTAATATCACAATTCCCTAAGTTATTTACATTATATTCTCAATGATTATTTTAAAAAATCATTATTTAATCTTAATTAGCATTTTATTAATTAACAATGTCTCTATTAAAGTTTTTGGTGTCTTTGTTTAATGGCATATCAACCTCCCTGAGTTATTTTATGCCATCCTTGTAGAAGAACAGTAGTGATGCTATTTAACTTATAGCTAAGGGAGATAAGCAGGTTCATACTTTTTCCAATGGCATTAGTTAAAAAGTGAACGTCATAGCACGACTAGAGTTTGAACTCGCCTCCTATGATGTTGCAGTCCAGCACGTTAGCCACGACGCCTCAAGACTCCTCTCCTGAGATAGCTTTGTCTCAAAACTGTACATGTTACTGATGCATTTAAAACTTTGCTATATGTCTTTTATATCACTTAGAAATAAAGTTTTACATAATATTGGTGAGGATAATTTGCATACTGGTTTTATCAAGAAATGTTTAATAAATAATTATTTGGTTTTATTAATTTCAAATATTGTTTTATTCTCAAACATATTAAAAGTAATTCTATGAATCAATTTATTCAGAAATCATTCAAAATAAGATATAAATAGGGTAATCTTTTTATTTAATTTCATTAGTCTTCTTAATTTAATATATTTTATTAAAACTTAAATACTCATACCCAGAGAGCACATATCATTGCGAGTCGATATAGTTTTGATATTTGTATTTTATTGTCAGCTCACCCAGTGCCAGAGCCGAAGTGCTGAACTTGAGAAATTAATCATCAATCGTACAGATGAGAATTCTATCCGGTTCTTAGCTGGAAGTGACCCTTCCCCTGAGGAACTACAAGACAAAATTAAAAAAGTAAGTTAAAACTGATTTTATTTGTCAAATGGATTTTTGGACGATGTGAATATTCCAAGTTTTCTTACTGTGATATTGTGTCGTTACCATTCCAAGGATTATTCAAACTCTTTTTATTCTTTGTATTGCATTTTTAATTTACATAATGTTTTGTTTACATTATCTTCAGGTTTACAATCCAAATTCAAAGAATTATATGCACTGTTTATACATCTCTAACGATTGTTTTCATCTTGGTTTTGTACTGAGTGTGACACAAAACTACATCTTGGGATGAAGCTCCAGCTCTGGAGCTTTGTAGAATATGAAGACACCTTTTTATTGCTATTACTCCCAAGTCCACTCATTCAGAGTAGTAGCACCTGTTAGGGCTCCATCTAGAGGTCAAATTATTAGGAATACTTGATATCATACAAGGATCATTAAATAAGTTTCCAGACTTTTTTTGTATGGGCACTTTTATTGATAGTACGCACATGAAACTCAAGTCCCCTTCAAAGTAATCTCCTCCAGCTGCAATGCACTTGTTGTACCGTTCCAACAATTTCTGGAAGACTCCATGGAAGTCCTCTTGTGTAAGCGTGTCAATGATCTTCATCACAGCCTCTTTCATCTCCTCAATTGTCTCGTAACGACAGCCTGTGAGCTTAGGGAATAAGCAAAAGTCACAGGGAGCAAGGTCTAGACTATAGGGAAGGTGAGGAACTGTCTTGATGTCAATCTTGGTCAAATAGTCTGTGACAAGGATGGAGTTGTGAACTGGTGCATTGTCCTGGTGGAATTACCACTGACCCGATTTGAAGAGTGCTGGCCTCTTCTGATGGAATCTCTTCCTGAACTCCCTTAAAACCTCAACATAGTAACCCTAGCTCTAACCCTAACCCTTTGGCCAATCAGGTCTGGTGTATTGACTTCCTTACTCCTCCCATGGCTCTCATCATCCCTCACAGACTCCCTGCCTTCCTTGAATCTCTTATACCACTCAAAAACTGATGCTCGATTCATGCAAGATGTTCCAAAAGTGATCTGAAGCATTCCATATGTTTCTGTGTCATTTTTTCCAAGTTTAAAACAGAATTTTATTGCATATCATTCTTCTAAAGTGTCCTCACATCCAGATTGCGTATTTTGAAATTTCCCAGCTGTGATAACCAGGCTTTAGTAGGGTGTATTCCAATTCCTGCTTTAGCTGTTGATTTGAACCTGAAATCCTAAAAATTGGTCTGTCATCTCATAACATGTATAGCAATAACATAGTGAATTTTCAAGAGTCTACAACAATTTTAAATGCCCATACAAAAAAAGTCTGGAAACCTATCGTATGCACCTTGTATGTGCAAATTATTAGTATTTGATAGGAATACTTGAAACCATCCAAATGTGTGGAAGTTATTTGTATTAAGAATAACTATTTGAAGCTATAATTGCTTACTAAGGATTATTATTATTATTATTAGTTACTTGAAAGCATACATTAACTTGCAAGAAATTAATATTAAAGAGAAATAGTTAGTTTAAACCATATAATTGCTTGCAAAATAAGAAAAAAACTGACTTTCCCATTAAATAACTGAACAAGGGTATAAAATTCAACCAACCAATCATAACCTTGTTATATTCACATTGTTTTGGTTGCTGTACACTCTGAGCTGTTTTAGGTGCCTTCAAGTTAATCTTCAAGGATTTTAGAACCAAACTATTTATTCAATCCCCATGGGAGTAGACTGTTCTCATTTTGTTGTCCATGTCTTAGAATATTCTATATCACTTACTTTACTTTCTTAATTATTTTACCTTTGTAATGTCCATTTTCTTTCCATTCTCTCCGACTCTTGACGTCTAACAAGAATTTCTTAACCAATGCTTCTATCCTCTTGGTCATTATTCCATGTGTCACGTGATATCCCATGGAGACGATAGAAATAAGATTAATACTATCCTCCCATTGGAATGAACAGTGGCAACCCGTCAAAAATGTGACCGTTAAGAAAGAATGTATATCATAGAGGGGATATCAACTGGTGTTGGTACTTAGTAACCTCAGGTCGCCGGACACCGGAAGGGAGGAGAAGAGAGAAGCCAAATGATTGGCTGGGACCCCAAAACAGAAGTGGGGACTCCTTCCCCTCAGCGGAAGTAAATAATAAGAAAGTTAGTTTTTTGAGCAGGGCTCGTGGCCGACAGACCCATAGCCATTTACTCCGGGTTGAAGACAAAAGAATATCTGAGACACGAGGGACCCCAGGTTCTTCAAGCCAGTGTAAAAAAATAGAATAAAGTCTATTAGCCGGTGAAAGAAGAAAGATTCTCCAGTGGAACCCCGTTGAAAAATAAGATAAGTAACTTTGGGGCTATTTCTCCTTTATACCCAAGTTTTATATACCACTCTCTCTCTCTCTCTCAATTTGAAGAAAAACAAAAGTCAAGAAAAGACATTTATATTCGTGGACTGTCCATTTATTATATATTTGACACTTTGAAAGTGTATCTCTTTGTACAGTAAAGGATTCATGTATTTTAATGCTACCACGTGGTCTAAGTTGTTCTTTGCCGTAGCTTTTACGAATTTGTTACCTCATGCTTCCTTTTCAGCTTCTATTCGCCTTATGTTATCTTGCTTAGAATTGTCCTATTAATTCCTTAAAGATATCACACGGGAAACCGGAGTTGCCAACTACTACAATATAATATTATTACGACTAAACCTATAGGTCCATATTCTTCCATTGTCTAGGGGAAGGGAGGAAAGCGGCCTGGTGGGTGTGTGGATAGTGTGAAATTTGCAACCCCTTGCCAGCGGCGGTCAGTCTGGCCCTAAATTAATCCCTTATGTAATATGCCAGTTCTTATATGCCTGAGGAAGAAAACTCTGAACGAGGACTTATTCTATAAGGGATCAAGTGCCAACCTGCCCCGTCTTCACATGTGCAAAAATAAAGTCCCGTTTTGGGATTTTAGTCAATTTGCCGTCACACATGTAACAATTCAGAGACCTTTTTTAAGAGCTTTAAACAATCAATGGATCTTGTAGATCTGTTTGAAAATTATTAGTATTAGTTAGGAATACTTTAAATCATGTGCACAAATTGATACTATTTGATAGAAATACTTGAAATCCTATAAAGCAAAGTTGGCGACCATAGTCGAGGGCGACCTGAAGGCTCTCTTTTCAATAGCTATTTCACTATAATTGGAGGTGCCCGTGGTGTAATGGTTATCGTCGTAGTGAAATGGACACGGTGACACGAGTTCAAATCCTGGATGAGACTGATTGCTTTTCACATAGCACTAATACCCTTGGGAAAGGTATGAATCCAATTATTCTCCCTCCTATATGGATGCACTACTTGGACACTAACTAAACGGCTGGAGAAGAAGCTAGACAGCAACTACACCAGAATGTTGCGAGCAATATTGAACAAGTCGTGGAGGCAACACCCTACAAAGCACCAACTATACGGCCACCTGCCTCCCATCACGAAAACTATCCAAGTTAAACGAACCAGATATGCGGCATGATATGATGATGATGATGACGATTATAAGTTAACCCTAACAGTTAAATAAGTTAACCCTGACAGTTCATATATATATATAGATATATATATACATATATATCAGCTTTAATTAAGTTTGCCCTAATATCTTTTATAAAATGTTATTTTTTGTTCTAAACTAAAGATGCTAGATTTATATCATTTCAGCTTGAATATTATTCAATCAAAATAGATATTATCAAGTATTATTTTTTACCGAACTTTACAATACTAAAACTTTATGACCAGAAATAGAATTGCACAAATATAGAAAAAATCACTAAACCTGGCCCATAGATAGTTCATCAGGGGAAAAGTTTATATGATGATGTCATATCTGTTGTAGATGACTTTTTGACCAATGGGATGCAAGCACTGCAATAACGATGGAAGAAAAATCAACTGATTTTGGTCACATTCCATGTCTGTATTTTGGTCAGCCGATGAACTTTTTGGCCGACACTCGCATAATTAAGATAATAAAGTTTTTATCCATGAAGATATCTAATAACTGAAAATTATGTCAAAGTACCTGTTTTTTTTTAGCTGCCATTTTGAAACATTCTTGCAGATAGAGATGCGGTTAGCTGAGGTTGAAAAGCATCTGATGGAGAAGGAACTAATCAATGAACAGGTAACACGTCTCTGCAACAGGATAAAAAGCAAAGCAGATGCAGGGAAAGATGACACCCTAGAACTTGCTAAGAAGGTAAGTCATTTAATTTGAAAGAAAGAAAGAAAGAAAGAAAAAGAATAAAGATATTAAAAATAAATAAGTAAAGAAATAAGAAAGAAAGAAAGAAATAAGAAAGAAAGAAAGAAAGAAAGATAAAGAATAAAGATATTAGATATGAATAAGTAAATGAATAAAGAAAAAGAATGAAAAAAGAAAAAGAAAGAAAAATGGAAGAAGAAATAGAATGGAAAAATATATAAAGAATATTTGAATGAAGAAAGTAAAACAGGAAAAGAAAGAACGATAGAAAGAAAGAAAGAACGACTAACACACAAATAAAAAAAAAAAGCTTACAACTTTGTAAATTTTCTTTTCTTTTTATTTAATTTTTTTCCAATTCAGATTAATGAACTCCAGCGTAAAATTAAAGATTCAACACGGAAGATGATGTCTCTCACTGCAGAGGTTTCCATGAAGCAAGCTTCCTCTATAATAACCCGAAGAGAATTGAAAGACATGGAGCAGTTGCTTGAGCAGTGTTATTTCAGAATGGAGAGGGGAGAGGCTCCGACCGAGGAAATGGAGCAGGAATGGCTAAAGTTGATACAACGAGAACAACAACGGAAATTGCAACAGCAGGAGGAACAGTTGGTAAGTTATTCGATAGTTTGATTTTAATGGCATGTCAACCCAGGTTATTTTATGACTAAATGACGTTTATTGTAGGTTTATATTTACATTTTATTGTATCCTATTAACCCAACCCCTCCACTCGGGCAGGATATGACACAAGGTCAATTTTTAAGCGGAGTTTTCCTTCTCCTTGACTAGTCACCTCACCAAGGCTGAAGAACCTAGTCTGCCCTACTATTTACCCATAGCTGGAGGGAGAATATTTGGATTCATACCTTTCCCAAGGGTATTAGTGCTATGTGAAATGCAATCAGGCTCGTCCAGGATTTGAACTCGTGTCGTCGTGTCCACATCCTGCGATGATAACCATTACACCACGGGCACCTACATTTTATTGTATAGATTTTTCGGGAGTGGGGGTTTGTACACGCTTATATTGTTAGACACATTAGTTGATGATTTGCTTCAGTTTGGTTAAAGAGACTCAACACTTTCTATTTTGGAAAATAATGTTCTTTTCTTTGAAAAACAGTTTTCATATGGGTGTGTCCTTTTCTTAGAAAAATAATGTCACTGTAGTAGTAATGTCACAAACAATCTTACCTCAAAGAAACAGGTGTGCTCTCTCTGCTACCGGCACGTGGAAATTAGAAGAAAAAGATGCAAGAGGTGTGGCTTGTTTTATGGAGGAGAACGTAATGACCCCACGTTGAGTGGTGAGATTTGATGAACATAAAAGAGACTAAGTTTGAAGTGGAAAAGAGCAGCATTTTGCTGATGTCTGATTGGTGAACATCCGTCAATTTATTTTGCAAGTTAAGTAAGTTGACTAGCACCCAAAAGGTCGATTCCTTTTCGACTAGACTTCTGAAACCAACTAGAGTCACATAGATATTTCCTTTCAATGCTTGACATGTCACTTTAGGTCATACTTGATAACTAGTTGAATTTAAGGTCCTTGACCTTTTCATTTCCTTTGAGGTCTGTGACCTTTTCTCTCCTTTGAGGTCCTTCACCTTTTCATCTCGGTAATTTGAACCTGTTGTCCATGGTCTTGCTTCCTCTGAGTCTTGGTCAGCACTCTGGTGTCAAGTTTGGCATAAAGCATTCCGCTCCTAGTGCCTCTCTCAGTGTATATGTTATATTACAATAAGATATCAAGTATTCTTATCTAATACTAATAATTTGCACACAGTGCATGATCCTTTTAAATGCCAATAATTATCTGATTTCTAGTAATTATGTTCATTCTATGAGAGTCATTTATTTGAACACAGTTACATGGTTTCAAGTATTCCTATCTAACACTAATAATTTTCACACAAATTTATTTGACCCATAAATAGAACCCTAACAGTTCAGAGTGAACCTGGGAGTAATGGGAATAAAGGAGTACATCACATTCTCCAGATCTCTGGAACTGGAGTCTCATCATCGGATGTAGTTTACTATCATATCTAGGACACCTCTTTTTGTGAGAAGACTTACTCCTCTGCAGGGTGGGTGGGAGAATACCATAAGAGTATTCTAAGCTCTATCAATAAGGTGAGTTCTATTTTAAAGACACACTTAACCAAACTCATAGGTTTACGGTCAAGACTGACCAAATGATTTTTAATGAGGGTTGCTAAACGGAAAAATAAAATCAACTGTTTTGTTACTTTCTTAACTCACCTTGTACAATAAATATGCAGTGCATGTTTTTTTGCTTTGTTTTGTTTTTTGTTGAATAAAGGTTGTGATGTAGTTTTCATTTCATTTAAGCTGAAAGAAGAAGAAGATATTTTGGATGCTGGTGCTGAAATTACCACCGCAGAGCAGAGACCAAATGCTTATATTCCAGACGACAAAACAGGGCTACCGATTCCAAGACCTTATGGAAAACATGCACCTTTCAAACCTTCTGAGACTGGCTCTAATATGCGGCATATTCGAAAGCCAAACCCTAAACCAATTGAGATTTGAGCAGAGCACTGGTTATTTTGCCCCCAGCAAAACAGAAAACAAAGAAAATTTTTGGATCAGTAAATTGTAACTTATTCTAAAATTGAATCACCTTATTCTGCCACTAAACCAAGGTTTTTGGAAATAGTTTACCTGATACAACTCTCCTTTGATGTTTCTCTTGTCACAAAATTTAATTTCCAAGTACATTAATTGAATATTACCATATTTGATGGCATATAAGACGTGCAGTTGTATAAGATGCACCTCAATTTCAACAGGGCAAATCAAGAAAAAAACAAAGTATTAATATCAAATGTGATAAAATTATTATAATGAATATTATCCATGATAAACACTTTTTATCTGCATAATAACCTTTTAAATAATGACAATAGGTATATGAAAGTTATTCTAAAGTCTAAGCTAATAGGAGTTGCCAGGAATTTTAAACCTACATATGGTATATAAGACACAGGGGAATTTTGAAAGATGTTTTTTAGTTTAAAAAAGTGCACCTTATGAGCTGTCAAGTATGGTAAATTACAAAACAACTAATTTACCAATGTTTAATTCAGAAATATCTCCCACATTTTAAACTGTCACAGGGAATCTGGGCAAGTGGTAATTGTAGTTTCATCTTGCTAATGTCTAACCATTTTTTATTCAATCTGACAATTTTAAAACATGTTTACAGGCTGAACATTTAAGAAATTGCTCAACAGACAGTTTCACAGTTTGGACATTTTCTGGAGTTCAAGCACTCTGAGGTTTTCCAGGTAGCTTTCTTTTAATCGATGAAGCTGTGATTCCAAAATTTTCAACCCATAGCAGTATTGATTTTCTATCTGGAACAACATCATTTTAATATAACATGAAATGAGCACAAATAGCACTCTGTGTGGCAATTACAGATTAACCAGGCTTAAAAATGTTTCAACAGCAAATCCATAGTGTGCACCAGTCCATGTCATGATCCTAACTGATTGCTTCATAACAAAAAAAAAAATGATAAGACATTAGCTAGATGGCACTACCATTACCACTTACCAAAGTTCACTTGCATCACACAGGTGACAGTTTAAAATGTGGCAGGTACTTCTGTTACTCCCTGAACAAGTTACATAAGAAAAGTAAATTATAAATGTAACCACACCTTAAATTGTTGAATTATTTTTTAATCAGAAGGATGGATTTGGTAAACATTGAAAAGATTAGGAGTATTAAATTACTGGTTTTTAATGCGAAAAAGGTTTAATCAAATTTTTTGTTTACCTGTATTGCTAATATAAGAAAAAATCTAACATTGAATGGCGTCCTAAAGAAATGTGCTGAACAATAACATACATAAAGTAACAACAAAAAAAACGATTGATATACACTACATAAATATTCATTTAACAAGATGATCAACTCTATAGTTTCACTTTTTAGGTTTATATGAGTATGGTCAATTTAATCATGGCTTATGTGTCTGTGTGTATGTGCTTGCAGCTAGTCATCTTGGAGGACGCAAAACTAAAAAGAAGCTGAGATTTCTGATCTTTTGTCTTTTATATCTCCATATTCTTGCTGCTGCTGCTGCTGCTTCTATAATATGTGTCAAAGCACTACTGTAGCCCCTTTCAAAAGAGATAGTTATAAAACATTTGTAAGACAGAAAAAGAATTTCTACTATTTTTGACTATGTGAAGTAGAAAAATAGTTTTTTTAAGCTATCTAATAGGACAACCTCTCGTGGAAGTTCTTGCTTGAAATTATGTTTCATTCTCTCCCAGATGGTAACTAATATTTTCTAAATGTGCAAATTTGCAACGGTCAGTGGAAAAGTTTTCTTGTCTATTCTTAATGATTAATGTAATGTGTTTATTTGTAAGTCTTACAACCTTGTAAGGAACTCTGTAAGCTGCTTGTATTGAATGTTTATTTTTTACAAGCATAAAGTTGCAGTTCTTGACTTTCTCTGACACATGGCTTATATGGGTAGTTTGTTTAGGAGATGGTGATGTTACCTGAGATATCTTCAATCTCAACATATCTTCAAATGAAGTTATATCCAAGATTCATTTAGTTTGGTTACCAACTGTATCGGAAGATGTAAAGAGTGTCATATACAAGTTCAGCTGCAGTACTTTGAGAAGCAGATTTTATTGCTGTTCTCGGTCCTAGATGGATTCATGAAATGTTCTGAAGCCAAGATGTATCTTTGAGGACTGTTTTCAGTGATTTCTTAAAAGAACAATTGTTGTATAGTCACATAATACATATGTAACTATATACATATACATGCAGAAACATAATGACGACTTCAATGATGAATGGCCACAGTTCTTAAAAAAAATATACCTCTCACTTTATTTGGAAGGGTTGTGTGTGAGAGGGAGTTGGAGACTGAACAAAGACTGCAACATATTGACCTCCCCAGCTCCTCTGGACTTAGCAGTTCTTTCTCGTTCTCCTGGGTTGCTCAACCAGAGGCCCAGCTCTCTGCTGAGTGCTGTTCTCTCTACAGCATCATTTCTCCAACTGGATCCAACTGCTGAGGGCCCCCTCCCCTGGGTGCTGTTCTCTCTACAGCATCTTATCTCCAACTGACTCTAACTTCCCGTGCACCGAGTTATATTATTGTTTTACGCCCACTCAATTCAACCTGTCAACAGTCAAGGTTATAATATCCTGATATTCCTCGATCGGATGCACCTGTTATTTACACAGGTGCATTTCCTATTTTGACAGCTTGGCCGGGTCGGAGGTCAATATGCAACCCAATGAAAACGTTCTATCATGCCATTAGTATCAGGATGACTGGCTGTTTTACGAATTCTATTTGCACCAAGTCGATTTGTTAATAATGCAAAAAGCGATCACTCAAATTGCATTCCTCATTCTGTGGGGATAGTTGTGGGAACACCAAATCTACTGATTCAACCAGTGATAAAACTCTGTGTGACTGACTGTCTGTGAATCATGTTCTTCAAGGACTGAATTCGATTTTCTGCTGCAGTGATGAGGTAATTATCGCCAGCACTTCACCAGTAGAACATAAACATCATTTACATATTTTTGAAAGATTTCGTAAATTCGTTTTTGTGGTTGGTAAATAAATGAATAAATTTAAAAAAATATCAATAGAATTAAAATAATTATTAAAATATGCAGGAACTTCCAGCTAACTAGTGGAGGACGACATACGTTCGTCTTTAGACGACGCATTGGCTAACCGTTCCACTGATATTAGTCGTCTAAAGACGGATGCATGGCGTCCTCCACCAGTTAGCAAAGTGTTGGCACTCCGCTGGTCACTGTTGAAAGAGAGTGAGATTCCTCCTTTTGTTGGGACGGTCCCTTTTCCTTGCGCATGCGTCGCCTCTCTTCCTGTAAGAAGCCTCAGGAATTTTCTGCATATTTTGATAATTATTTTAATTCTATTTAGATTTAAAAAAAAAATTATTTATTCTCTATAAACCACAAAACCGAATTTACGAAATCTTTCGAAAACATGTTAATGATGTTTATGTTCTGCTGGTGAAGTGCTGGCGATAATTATCTCATGTTCATGAATCAAGTTCTTCTGTGTAGTAGCTATTGAAAAGGGAGCCTTCTGGTCACCATCGACTACGGTCGCCAACTTTACTTTACTTAGTAATATCAAAAAGGTTTCATACTGTTGATGCAATTTTTTCAACAAGTGTCTGATTTGCCTTCAAAATAAAAAAAAAGTAAAGTTGGCGACTGTAGTCGAGGACGACCAGAAGGCTCCTTTTCAATAGCTACTACACCGAGGTGTTGTGGAGGGCATTACTCCTTTTCCTGGATTGCTCCACTTTATCCTTGATACATACCTTATATTGCTGAGAGTTAAGCAAGAAGGTATCAAGTACCATTTTTAAAGTCTTTGGGATTGAACCCAAGTCTCCCGGACCATTAGCGAACACTCTATCCACTAGGCTAATGAGTCAGTAAAGTGGAGCAATCCAGGGAAAGGACTAGCCCCCTCCCCTACACTTCGGTGTAGTAGCTCTAAAAAAGGGAGCCTTTGGCTCACCCTCGACTAAGGTCGCCTTCAAAATAATCCAGCGTAGTTGTGAACAAAGAAAATATTGTGTACAACATTGTCAGAAGAGCCAAACATGTCAAACCTTTTGCACAGCAACAACTAATTCAGTGAATGGTTAGCAAACGGAATAGAGAGTTTAAGGATTTATTCTGAAAATTTCTAATGGTACAAAAGTCTGCCCTCTTTTCATGTTGACTCCATTATCATACAACTGGCTCCGAAAATTTGTAGGTCTTTGACTCATTGCAAAAATATGTCCATTTAACTATCATTAACTCTAAAGTAGCTTAAAACGGCCTCATCAACCGTAACTTCTTATCCTGGATCAACCGGACATAGCAAAAAAAGTCAAAAAAGGCCGAAATAACTGTAGCTTCTTGTCCTGCATCAAATGGAAATAGAAAGGTAACCAAAAAAAGGCATAAGAAAAAATGCCCCTGAACCCTAGCTTCTTCTGGATCAACTGCACATAGCAAAGTAACCAGAAAAAGGCCTCATTAACCGTAGCTTCTTGTTCTGGATCAACTGAAAATGACAAAGTATAAAAAAAACCCCTCACCAATGGTAGCTTCT
Organism: Sepioteuthis lessoniana; assembly: GCA_963585895.1. Taxonomy (NCBI): domain Eukaryota; kingdom Metazoa; phylum Mollusca; class Cephalopoda; order Myopsida; family Loliginidae; genus Sepioteuthis; species Sepioteuthis lessoniana. Next base: position 4,232,058 of record OY757943.1, on the reverse strand, counting down.
TGTCCTGGATCAACTGAAAATGACAAAGTAGCCAAAACAAAAAAACCCTCACCAATGGTAGCCTCTTGTTCTGGATCAACTGAAAAAGACAAAGTAGCCAAAAAAAAAAAAGCCTCACCAATCATAGCTTCTTGTTCTGGATCATCAAAAAATAACAAAATAGCTAAAAAAAAAAAAAAGACTCATAACCGTTCCTTCTTGTCCTGGATGAACTAGACCGCAAAGTAGACTAAAAAGGCCGCACTGACAGTCACTTCTTGTACAGGATCAATAGGAAAAATAAAGAAAGTAAAAAAGCTTCATTACCCTTAGCTTTTTGTCCTGGATAAGAAAGGAAATAGCAAAGTAGACAAAAATAAATAAATTAATAAATAAATAAATAAGAACGCCTCACCTACCACAGCTTCTTGTCTCAGATCAACTGGACATAGCAAAGTAACTAAAAATGCTGCATTAACCATAGCTTCTGGTCCGAGATCAACTGGACATAGCGAAGTAACTAAAAAGTCCTCATTTCCTCAGCTGGAAATAGCAAGTAGCCAAAAAGGTCTCATTAACCGTAGCATCTTGTTCTGGCTCAACTGGACATAGCAAAGAAACTAAAAAGGCATCGTTAACCCTAGCTTCTTGTCCTGGATCAACTGGACATAGCAAAGTAACTAAAAAGGTCTCAGTAACTCTAGCCTATCCTGGATCAACTGGACATAGCAAAGTAACTAAAAAGACCTCATTAACCCTAGCTTCTTGTCCTGGATCAACTGGACATAGCAAAATAACTAAAAAGACCTCATTAACCCTAGCTTCTTGTCCTAGATCAATTGGACATCGCAAAGTAACTAAAAAGGCCTCACTAACCCTTGCTTCTTGTCCTGGATCAAATGGACATGGCAAAATAACTAAAAAGGCCTCATTAACCCTAGCTTCTTGTCCTGGATCAACTGGACATAGCAAAAAGGCCTCATTAACCCTAGCTTCTTATCCTGGATCAACTTGATCTAGTAAAATAACTAAAAAGGCCTCATTAACCCGAGCTTCTTGTCCTGGATCAACTTGACCTAGTAAAATAACTAAAAAAGCCTCATTAGCCGTAACTTCTTTCCTGGATCAACTGGACATAGCAAAGTAACTAAAACCCTAGCTTCTTGTCCTGGATCAACTGGATATAGCAAAGTAACTAAAAAGGCCTCATTAACCCTAGCTTCTTGTCCTGGATCAAATGGACATAGCAAAAAGGCCTCATTAACCCTAGCTTCTTGTCCTGGATCAACTTGACCAAGTAAAATAATTAAAAAGCTTCATTAACCCTAGCTTCTTGTCCTGGATCAACTGGACATAGCAAAAAGGCCTCATTAACCCTAGCTTTTTGTCCTAGATCAACTACTAATAGCAATCTAGCCAAGAACTTTTAGTGGGTATAATTGTTGTTCTAGTATATTGTGTGTTAGTATTACGTTACTTTCTCGCTAAGGGTAAAAGGTAAATAAAGGAGAGGTACGAAGTCGAAATGTTTTCATGAATAGTTTTAATAGCAGCATGGAAATAAGAGTTTGCGTTTGTGCTGCAAGTCTCGTAGGAAAGGGAAGAAGTAAGGAGAACTAAATGGAGTTATGTGAGAGTGGAGAAAGTATTTTTGCAGCTAAATGCCTGTGCGAAAAGTGTAGTATTTTTAGGCATTGTTAGACGTGCGAGGGAATTATGTTCGCCATATAGAGCAAAAGTCATGTTTGCTGTTAGAGGAAATAAATGTTGAAGTCACCGTGATTCTTGTGTCTCTGGTGCTTTTGGAGAGAGGCGTGCGTGTCTCCATTAAGGTTGCCCAGAGGTGAAATATGCGCTAGGTGTCGTAGCGGGATAAGGCATCGCATCGACATAGCCAATTTTGGGGGTGACATAAAATTGTTCCTGTGTGTAGCGTATTGTATGTATCTAACCCCTGTTCAACTGGGAGCCCTTGGTCTAAGAAGAATAGACGCAAGGGTTCCAATGAATTAGATTGCGTCCCTCAAGGTGCCATGTAGCTGCTACTACTATTGGAGAGCAGACTGTAGACGTCCGTACAGGACGAAGTCGTTCTGCGAAGAGACTGTGTTTGGCAGCTTCACTAATTTTCTGGCCGGAAAAGAGATCCGGGTTGAATAGGATAAGTCATCCTGATTGGGTGAAATTACGCGTCGATATTAACGGCCGAATTAAATTGCGCGCCAAACAAAAATGCGAATTTTCTTGCTGCTACAAACTTACTATCCGTATCTTCCTGTCTTGGATCAACTGGAAATAGCGAAGTAAGCAAAAAAGGCGTCACAAACCGTAGCTTCTTGTCCTAGATCAACTAGATATAGCAAAGTACGTAAAAAAGCCCTCATTAACCGTAGATTCTTGTCCTGGATCAACTGGACATAGTAAAGTTGTGGGGTTAGAAGGCATTTTAGGAATGTCAGTGGCTAAGGGCAAGGCTGTGTTGCCGTAAGATATCTGACTCCATATTTTGGTTATATTATTTTACCCACGTTGACTGGCTGGCGCAGTGCCTTGCCCAAAGAAGGTCCAAAAGAAATATACAAAAGGAAAGGATAAAAACAGATAAGAGACGAAAACATTTCTTTCATACTTTCCTTTATTTACTTGGTGAATGGACTAACCAACGCTACGTCCCAAAACATAGCGTGGTGTCCAAAACACCAGATAGTAAAACCGGTGTTGTCGGTTCGACGTCACTACCCGAAAAAGAGGTCGGTTCTCAGAAAACCTGAGTATTTATCTCTCTTCACCGGCTCCAAATTCGCTACTCCAAAATTCTTCTAATTTTGGCGCGACCGCTTCTCATTGGCTACTTTACATTTTATTATTTTTCTTTTTTCTGATTTTAACCGGATGGATGCGTGGAGCCTTATGCGTGGCGACGCGTTTATACATTTTGTATCTGGCAGCCGACGAGTCAATATCCGGTTTGGAGTTTTTTTGTTAATTCCTAAATCCCCACAAAGTAACAAAAAATGCCTCAATTATTGTAACTTTATGGGTTTGATCAACTGGAAATATTTATTGAAAATATTAATTAATTTTTAATGGCATCTGAAGATACCTGAAATATTTAAACGAACCTAAAAGCGTCTTCCGTTCGCCCTGCTCGATGTAAACAAAAGAATATCTTCAAGTAAATAAATAAATAATAAAACTAAATTAGCAACCTTTTAAATACAAATAATCATCGTAAACTATGATAAAAACTGACTCTCGGTCGTTTATCTTTAATAATCATCATCTTTCCGAATGTATGTAAAATGGATAAACACTGCTTACTGTTATTAATAACATAAAAAGAAAGAACAAAACACAGAGTTACAAATTAAACAAGAAGACAAGTGAAAAATTTAACAATTATATTAACAAATAAGAAACAAAAGGTTCAAACAATTGTGTTGGTGAATATAAAAATGTCTGTGAAACTGAGAAGAAAATGTTTGTAGTTGTATTGATAGGAACGATTTAATTTTAGGAAATTTGATGTGTGTTGAATAGTTGTGAAAATCGAGAAGTATAATGTTCCCATATTTGTGTTGGTAGGGGTGAGTCGGTATTTGTTCCACGCCACACCGAACGTGAAAGTTTGGCACAAGGCCTTTTTTTGGTGGGTTCGGGGGCAGGACCGTAGCCCACACACGCCCGGCATTTCCCAAAAATGCCTACAGCCCCGTCGGCATTCCCCTTATTAGGGGCGCCTCAGGCGCCGGGCGATTACCCCCCCCCCCTCCGAAGGGGGTAAAAGCCTGGAGGGAAGGCCCTCTGAGGCCAACGGAAATAATCCAGCCATCGAGTCACACTCGACCAGATCCGCACCGATGCCAGCATGGTCGGCCGAAGTGCGACCCGACAACTGAATGCTGCTTCTACGAGAAAATTCTCGTTATGAGCAGCGTTGGTAAGGGTGAGTCACTGACTTACCCGGTCAACCAAAGTTTATGTCGATAAGGAAGGAGAAACATCGGCGTTGAAAAGGTGGAATGAAAGTGGGGTGGTGATTCTCAGGTCATGCAGCTTCCATCAAAGGGCCGTAGTAAGAAGTTTCAGACGAGTTGTGTGATGTTGAATGCTGCAGAAGTCGTGGTTGACGTTCTTCTCTCGAGGTCTCGGAGCCGACTGACTTTTGAATTTTCGTTGACTATTTCGTAGTCGCATTTGGGTTGAATCGGCTCCAAAAAAACCTTGAAACGGAAGGTTGCTGATTGGGTGAAAAAAAAGATAAGGATCTTTTAGATTGTAAATATAAGTTACATTTTAACATGATGAATGGGCGGAGCCAAACTGCATAGCGACGTGTTTTATTCATTTTGGTTTCGGCCATCGTTTAGACAAAATCCGGCTTTTAAAATGTACGTTTGTGGTGTTTTATTTGTTTGTTATTTATTGTTTTTGCTTTTGAGTTAGTTGGGAATATATCAGTAGATCAGAAGGTATTTCTGTATATAACGTTACGAATCATCCTAAAATGTAATACCAGTGACTGGAGGTGCCCGTAGTGTAATTGTTATCGTCGTAGGAAATGGACACGACGACACGAGTTCGAAACCTGAACGAGACTGATTGCATTTCACATAGCACTAATATCCTTGGGAAAGGAATGAATACAATTATTCTCCCTCCAGCTATGGGTAAATAGTAGGGTAGACTAGGTTCTTCAGACAACTAGTCCTGGAGAAGGAAAACTCTGAATTCAAACCTGTTAAACTCCGTTTAAAAATTGACCTTGTGTCATATCCTGCCCGAGCGGCGGGGTTGATAGATATAAATACCAGGGACAGAATGTTTTCTGTTTTTTTTAAAATACTTTTGATTTCTTTGTTTTCGGATTTTTATACCAACGGTTGGGGAGCGAGGATTAAATTCGGACAGCTGAGACAACCCTGAAGCTCAGGAATCGACATAGAAGGCGAGAAAGGGTTAAAACTCTTCCTGTTGAAGTAGCACCTCTATGGCGTACCGGGTAGCAGTAATATTGATTGCAACAAATTCCTTCGTGACTTACAATGTCCGTCTTTGTTACAGTGACTGTTTAATACGTGGAACGAGTTAGTGGGAGAAAAATAACACTATTTTGTATTATATATTTTACTACATGTTGTGGCGGAATAACTTACCAATGGACTCAACCACTCTCCATAATACCGGAATATGCAGCAATACGAAGTCAGTCTAGATCCGGAAGCTAAACTCGCCCTCGCGTGGTTATTCGAACTAGCTTACCGTCCTATGTCTGAAACGAGCAGCTGCTAGCATTGGCCTCCATGTCAATGCATACAAAACGAAATACATGTGCTTTAATCAAACAGGCGACATTTCCACACTAAACGGTAGCTCTCTGAAACTAGTAGACAAGTTCACTTACCTTCATCGACCGAGACAGACATCGACACGCGATCAACAAAAGCATGGACAGCTATCAACAGGTTATCGGTCATATAGGAGTCAGACCTGACCGATAAAATGAAATGCAGTTTTTTCCAAGCAGCGATCGTGTCGATACTGCTATATGGATGCATTACATGGACGCTAACTAAACGGATGGAGAAAAAGATTGACGGCAATTAAACAAGAATGCTACGAGCAATATTGAACAGGTCCTGGAGGCAGCACCTCACAAAGCACCAACTATACGGCCACTTACCACCCATCACGAAAACTATCAAAGTTAGACGAACCAGACATGCAGGACACTGCTGGAGAAGTAGGGACGAGTTCATAAGTGATGTTTTCCGATGGACTCCTTCACATAGCCGAGCAAAAGCAAGGTGACCAGCTCGAACCTACATGTGGCAGCTATGTGAGGATACGGGGTGTAGCCCTGAGGACCTGCCAGAAGTGATTGGGAGGGGTGGCGAGAGAGGGTCAGGGATATCCATGCTGGTGGGACGACAAGATGATGATGATGACTCATCAATCGATACTATCATTCAGAAAAATTTTGCACTACAATGGTCAAAGCATAAACGGAGTGGGAATGAATAATTAAAAAAATTTCATTTTATTTATAAAAATCTCCTATGAAAAAAAATTCAATATATATATATATATATATATGAACCAAAACGATGTTGCTACTCTGGGCACTGGCCTTGTTCCAGACGGTCCAGGGCTGAGAGGTAGAGAGGACTGTACGGGACTAGCTAAAATGAGGAATCCAAGATGATTAAATATTTTGAGATACTGCAGAGAAATGTGAAGAAACAGGCTCGTGAAAGTCAAAAGCAAGAATGATCCCAGAAGATAGAAGAAAAGGTGCCCCTTGAAAAGACCTTGAAGTTGAAAAACATATAGAAGCTGAGAGGATTAGATTTTTGAGTTGGCCTCGTACCAGTCTCGTGAAAGCAGAACGAAGAAGAAGTGGTTCATTGAATATCCCGTGTCTCCCTCTGTATGTATATCTTTGTCGTTCGTCGATTCTCTCCTACACTCCAGTATTTCGTTGATTTCGTAATAAAAGGAAAAGAAAAGAACTAGACTATATTTTTATACATTAATAGTTGTCTCTTCATTCTCGTTTTACAAATGTATCTATTACTATTATAATTGATGAATTAATGTGTGAATTTGTTTGAAAGGGTTAAATTTATCTAGAGTTTTGCAGTCGTCTTTGTTAAATTTCGAAAGAGATAAGAAAAAAACTGTAAGATCCAGTGGAAGCAAAGTAGTATCACAAATAACTGTTATGTCAAGGTAAAAATTTAATAAGAATAAATGATTATGTGGACATTAACTGGTTAAAACTTAAATATCTTAAAAGTGTGAGTATCTCTCTTTTTGTGGCCTGCTGAAGTGTCTTCTTCCATGAAAGAACTCAGCTTTCATCTATGATAGGAACCCCTGGGTCTGGTATAACCGCATTATACTTCCCATGAAAAATGTTATATCCGAATCTAAATGGAACTCAGATCACAAATTTGAGTGTCACGATTGGCAGATGCTCCCTTGATAGATAAGATGGGGACCTGACGACATCCTGCGAATGTTGGCTGTTCTAATTTAAGGAATATAAAGGATTCAACTGAAAGACAGCAAAAAAGAAATTGACTAGAGAAGATAACAAAAATGTACTTTATTGTTATCTTAAGAGCAATCCTGCAAAAAGAGGGCATAGAAAAAATGATTGGGAAAAATCTGCTAAATTTAATACAAGCCCAAAACTTACTGACCAAGCAAGAATGGGTTTAAAGAAAGACTGGTTTTCTGACTTTGAAAGATCTAGACATTTAAATCTTAAAGAATATAAATAAGAGACCTCTACCCGAATTGAAACAAAGTACTGAAAAACCCAAACACAACGAACCCCAGCACCACAACATTAATGTTATCACAAGAAGACAGAAAAAAAAGCAGAGTTAATAAAGAAAATTGTAACTGAACTAGGACAAGAAAAAAGTTAAGGTAGAAACAGGTAAACAAATTATTAACAAATATCCTAACAGGCAACATCACAGAACTAAACGAGGTAATCTCTACCGGAGCAAAACTAATTTTTGATAAATTGGTATCCCCATAAGAAACCCGAACAAAAATACAAAATCTGGATGAGAAATTAGACAAGAAGAATATATAAATTAACTGTGACAAGTGAAAGCGAAAAACCACGTAATGAAAAACACTTAAGGATATATTTGGTTGAAAAGACAAAAACAAAACAGTTGACAAGTCTGACAATACATTTGGAAAAGATGAATCAAAAGATATTGGAGAAAGAAGGAAAACTTAAAAGATACTGGGATAGAGTGAAAAAATACAAATGAAACACAGGCACATTCACTTTCTCTGCCTGATGAGAGGCAACGCTGAATTAATTTTTTCAAAGGATGAGAACAAAACGTTTATTAATAATAATAAAAAAGCACATGTATGTAGAAATTTTGTTAAGGAACTGGTGATCCTGTTTCACCAAATATCAGCAGCCCCTTGGGGTCACGTGGTGTCCACTATAAAAAGAGCTCCAACTGAAGATTCTTCCCCTTTTTTCCACTCCCACCGCTGTTAGCAACTGGTCCATTCGTAGCAGCCCTTGACGGCAAACGTATTTGGTACCTTCAACACACAGCCAGGAGCCTAGAGCAACGAACGCACGTGCTGAGTTAAAAGGAACAGGACACACAGCTAAGTTCCAGCAGGCATTTTATCTGCAAACTTTACCTTATAACCTTTACCACATAACTTTACCTTATTACTTCATCTTAAAACTTTAACTTACAACTTCCCCTTACACCTTATAACAAACCTTACAAAACTTTACCTAACCTTACTCTTATACACCTACCACCTATCAGAACATTGAACTCTTTTTCTGAACTCTTACATATTCGTTGTTTGTTCCATTTGGTTCAAAACCCTGTTTATTGTCGTTTGTTGTCTATAAAATTTGTTACACTAAAAGTCGTTCGTCTCCTTTCTTCAAAAGCTGCCACCCATCTCCCTACTGCTGTTGAAGTACGGTTTATTTTTTTACAAAATGTAGGAATAAACCGGGCTTTTGGGGGCCTATAAAAATCCCCATATGTAATGTCCATCCTGAAATGTAATAAATTTCTTATCGTAGATCCCTTGGTAATAATGCTTATAGAATACACATTTTTTTAGCCTAAAGATAATCAACTCTAAAAACACAGAATGAGAACATTCTAGAAAATTTGGATCAAAATCGCATTAACGTTAAAATTACATTTTTATATTTTTCAACCAATCAGCTAAAAACACAAAATAAGAATATTCTAGAAAATCCGGCTCAGAAACTAGTTAACATAAAATATTTAGACTCTAAAATAAACAAGTAAATATACGAATCTGAATGGTCAAGAAATGTCTGCGCGCTTGAATTTTAGGAACCGCGATGAAACTATTTTTGATCTACTTAAGTGACCCCAAAAAGTATAAATAACGAATTTAATCAACCAGGTCATTCAATTCAATTCATTCCTTCCACGGCCAAAAGTTCGTTCGTTCCTACCAAAAATACTTTCAACAACGAGAGGTCATGAACGGACAGCAGAGAGCCACGTCATAAGACTCAAAGAAAAAGGCATGCAACCTTCTTTTGCCAATGCGAGACGTTGTCGCCAAAAATCGTAAGAACACGCACGTACCAACTTAATGAAAGCAAAGACCCATACTTACAGTCCATCATTCATATACACACACATATACCCATGTATGTAAGTAAAGCCAAAATTTTTATCCTCCTTACTTCGGCTAACTATGGACCCATTTATTTGATAGACTTTACTGTAAACAAACACACACGGTCGAACAACTTATCTTCATTTAACTGGCCATAACTGTATTTCTCATTATTTTTATTTCTGTTTTGTTATGAATATTAAATTGTTTGTCTCTTAATGTTCGTTGTTGTCATATTCCGTTTGTTTACGTGCTTGTAAAATTTATGTTGAATTTGTGGTGGGAATTAAACCTGAAAGTAATACCCATAAAATACGGACGGGAACTCACTCACACCCACAACAAATTGGAGAGTAACATATCCACTTAATAATTACATGCTTCCACTACATGCTTTAAATGACTATAAACTTCATTAATATGTTGGCTCTTATTACATTGATATTACCAATAAATATGAAGTGTTTACTTGTTTAATCACTAGCCAATGAATAGCCCTAATCGACATAGCAGCACGACGATGATTATCCCATAGACAAACGTTCGGAACCGTTGATAACTATTTATTCGGCTGACAAAACTAGACACATTCATTTGGGAATCATGATCACAACATATACGTCGTTTTAGTACCACTGTCGCAGAAGGCATTTTGGCTTGGCGCGCAATTTAATTCGACGCATAATTTCACCCAATCAGAATGACCTATCCTATTCAATCCGGGTCTTTTTTCCGGGCAGCAGAAATTGGGTAAGCTGCCAAACACAGTCTCTTTGGCTGAACAACACCGTCCAGTGCAGACGTCCCCCAGGCCGTTTTTCAATAGCAGCAGCAGCAGCAGCATGGACACATGAGGGAACCCATCTAATTCATGGATTCCTTGCGTCTATATAATTTAGACCAAGGAATCCCAGTTGAATATGAATTAGATACATTCAACACGCCACACACAGGAACAACTTTATGTCACCCTCCAAAATGGCTATGTCGATGCGATGCCTTATTTCCGCTCTCGACACCTAGCTCTCATTTCACATCTGGGCCACCTTAATGGAGACAACGCACGCCTCTCCACCAGACGCACAAAACTCACGGTGACTCCAAACTTCATTTCCTCCAACGGCAACATGGCTTTCGCTAAACTACGGCGAACACAATCCCTCGCACGTCCGATGATACGCACTGCCTTCTCAACTCTATCATATCTCCATTTCGTCTCCTTACTCACAATCTTTCATACGAGACTTGCAGCACAAAAAGCAAACCCAATATTCCATGCTACAAATAAAAACTATTCCTAAAAACACATTTCGACTATCGGCATCTGACTTCTTCATCCTCCTCCTTTTATTTCTCACAACCCAGCGAGGAAGTAACTAAACACAAACACGTCACAACTCTTCCTAGCTTAACAATAACAAAATATCTTCTCGCTAAAAACAAAACTTTCCCTCGTTAAAAATAACAACAAAACCTCCAGCTAAAAATGGTGACCTCGGAAATGAACAACAACCTTCTGATACAAGAATACAGCCTTTACAACACGCAGCCTTACGAACACTCAGCATTCCTACGCGAAAGAAAAAATGGCGAAACTTTGAGAAGTTTTCAATTTTCCCGCGGACCTAACTTCAAGAAGAAAGCAAGATGGCCGAAAATACCAAAGCACATGGAATCTTTTCTGCAAAACTCCTACTTTCTCTATCAACCACCAAGGATTTCTACAATTAACAGGAGACACACACATTTTCACTTCCCAACTACCAAAATAAGGTAACCTTTTAACTCTTTCACTCACCCTACCCCTACTTTGGTTGCTGCCGCAACACGGTTTACCACTCCCACCACCTCTGTAAACCACCAACGACTGCTATGGATTTCAGAGTACCCAAAAACTCACACTACTCCTCTAAACTATTACTACTACTGCTACTTCTGTATGCCACCTTCTCGGCTCGTCAACTTTTTTTTTCCCAAAGTGACATTTTGTTTAAAAAAACGTACCACAAAGTACACAAAAGAAAAAAGAACTAAACAGGACACTTTGTTTTTTTAATTTGCTTATACTTGTTTTTATATATATGTGTATTTTTCATTGTTTGTATTTTACACTTTTGTGCTGTGAGACTCGTAGCTCTTTTCTTTTCTTTCCCTTCTGTTACAATTAATGTTATGTATAGAATATCAGGTACACCATACCTGAAATTCTGGGGCCAAGCTATGTAGCAGAATGTATTTTGGTTTGGCGCGCAATTTAATTCGATGCAGAAAGATTGCCAGCCTCTCAGCTTAAAAGCCCTTTTCAGGTCTACAAAGAAAGTCTATTCAAACTCCTCCTGAGACGGCACCATGTAGCAGACACAGCTACCAGCCTCTCAATCTGCCCTTTTCAGGTCTAACTCAGAAAGTCTAATACTCTTTGAGATGGCACCAGCAGCTACCTTCCTGCACCGGCGACCACTTCACTGCAGCTGCAACTACCACTCCTGCACCGGCGACCGCTTCTCTGCAGCGGCAATTACCACTCCTGTACCGGCAACCATTTCCTTGCAGAAGCAACTAACCGTCCTGCACCGGTAACCACCTTCCTGCACCAGCAGCTACCAGTTTTGCGCCAGCAGCTACCAGCCTTGCACCGGCGACCTTCCTGCAGCAGCGTTTACCACTTCTGCACAAGCATCTGTCAGTTCTGCACCAGCGACCGTCTTCCTACACCAGCGATCACCTTCTTGCACCAGCAGACACCAGCGGCTACCAGTCCTGAACCAGCGACCACTTTCCTGCTCCAGCAGATACCAGCAACTGCCAGTTCTGCACCAGCAACTACCAGTCCTGAACTAGCGACAACTTGCCTGCACCAGCAGATACCAATCCTGAACCAGCGACCAACTTCCTGCACCAGCAGAAACTAATCCTGCACCAGCGACCACCTATTCAACGAATACCAGTCTTGTACCAGCTGTTCAGATCTGCTCCACCGACTAGATCTACTTCCAATGATCACCATCCAGTCGCGGCGATTGTTCGCCGTACGCTTTTTCGATTTACGATTCGCCATAATAAAGTTTGGCCTAACGAAGCAACATCCTTGTTTTGTCATTCTTGCCTAGTTCGTTGTCAATCACTTATATTTCAGAAGTTTGTAGAGACCGGTATATTTATCTGGCCTCCGCAACATGTTGTTTTGTAGGTTGGGTCAGATCATTTGGGTTAATGGCATATCAACTCTTGATGGTTATTAAATGCCAGATCCTTTTTGTACCTTGTACATATATATTATACATGATTTTTAAGAGAATATTTTGCAGGTAATTTTATTTCAAAAAGCGTTCTCATTTGTTTGCACAAAGTTAATTGGTTTCAAGTATTTCTATGCAATACTAATAACTCAAATGAACATTAATCATTTGCTTGTATGTAACGTAATGGCCAAGGGATTTCGGTTCATGCCTTTGGGTTTAGTTAGGCTGAGAACCTTTCGGCTCAGCACGTGGGTTAGTTAGGTGCAAACTTGATGCAGGTGTTAACGCGGGTGCGCGCAAAGCGGACGTGTCACTCAGAGATGTCACAATAGCCGAGATGATAAACGGTGACAGAGTGCGAATGACGTCCCGCACCGGAAGCGCACGGAGGATTTTGGGAATTGGAAGAAAGTTAGAAGAGTCGAAAGTAGACGCCGAGAGAAACAGTTGGCTTTCGCTAGCACGCCGAAGCAGGCGAATTTGTACCCTACGGGCGCTGCGCGAAATGGGGGCCAGATGAATAAGACAGCATAGCAAGATTGTATCTCTCCTCCTTATGTCAAAACCGTTAACTCAAAGTTAATAAAAAGGTTGCGGAGGTGTCCGTGGTGTAATGGTTATCGTCGTAGGATATGGACACGGCGACACGAGTTCAAATCCTGGACGAGACTGATTGCATTTCACATAGCACTAATACTCTTGGGAAAGGTATGAATCCAATTATTCTCCCTCCAGCTATGGGTAAGTAGTAGGGCAAACTGGGTTCTTCAGCCTTGGTAAGGCAACTAGTCTAGGAGAAGGAAAACTCTGAATTGAAACCTGTTAAACTCCGCTTAAAAATTGACCTTGTGTCATATCCTGCCAGAGTGGAGGGGTTGGTAAATATGATAAAAAGGTTTCGTACCTGAACAAGAAGTCGTTATGTGTTTTCGAATTTCGAGATTCCTTTGTTCTGGGTTTTCTATATGAATATATATATGTATATATATATATATATATATGTATATATATGTATATGTATATATATGTATATGTATACGGACGCCGACTACGCTGATGACTTGGCGTTACTGGCGAATACGCCTAATCAAGCAGAGACACTACTGCATAGTCTGGAACGAGCCGCAGCTGGCATTGGCCTCCATGTCAATGCACACAAAACTGAATATATGTGTTACAACCAAACGGGCAACATTGGCACACTAGACGGAGTCTCTCTGAAACTAGTAGACAAATTCATCTACCTAGGAAGTAGCGTCTCATCAACCGAAAAAGACATCGACACACGACTGACGAAGGCATGGACGGCTATCGATAGGCTCTCGATCATATGGAAATCAGACCTAACCGATAAATGAAACACAGTTTCTTCCAGGCAGCGGTTGTGTCGATACTGCTATATGGATGCACTACATGGACGCTAACTAAACGGCTGGAGAAGAAACTAGACGGCAATTACACAAGAATGTTGAGAGCAGTATTGAACAAGTCCTGGTGACAACACCCCACGAGACACCAACTATACGGACACTTGCCCCCCATCACGAAAACTATACAAGTTAGACGAACCAGACACGCGGGACACTGCTGGAGAAGCAAGGACGAGCTCATAAGTGATGTACTCCTATGGACCTCCACATATGGCCGTGCTAAAGCAGGACGACCAGCTGGAACTTACATACAGCGACTATGTGAGGACACAGGATGTAACCCTGAAGACCTGCCGGAGGCGATGAATGATAGGGAGAAGTGGCGAGAGAGGGTCAGGGATATCCGTGCTGGCGGCACGACATGATGATGATGATGATATATATATATATATATATATATATGTATATGTATATATATATATATGTATATGTATATATATGTATATATGTTACCAACATTCCATGTCCATTTCGTACATGGCCATGGTATATGTACACAATCAGATGGTATCAAATTATAAAATAGTTTTATTTGACTCATAAGAGGGACCCTAACGAGCAATGGCAATGAAGGGGTACTCCACACCCCCAGATTTCCAGGACAGTAGACTCGCCATCAAGTTTAGTGCCATTACTAGAACACACTTTAGGGAAGGGGTCCCCTCAGCAGAAATGCAATCGGGCGTAATCTACCGTCCAGCCGACTGGGCTGATATTGCTTGATATTTTTCCTTTTTAAATAAAACAGATTAGAAGTAGAAGTAGTGGAATGTCGAAAGCTGACTTTTCGAGCAAAGTCTTGGTCCTTCTGAGAGAGAGAGAGAGAGAGAGAGAGAGAGAGAGAGAGAGAGAGAGAGAGAGTGTGAATATATTTGATATATATGTATATGTGTGCGTGTGTCAGTGTGAAAAAAATTTCTTTGGCATGAGTGTATATATATATTTATATATATTGCTTGGCATAAGTGTGAATGTGTATAAATATAAATATTATCTACATCAAGTCGTGCTGATAGCACAGATTCTCTTGTCTGCCTCTTGCCGCAGTCGATACATACCAATCATCTTGTAACAGAATTGAGATTGTAATTAATTATTTCAGTTATTCGTGTTATTTTAGTGATAAATTGTGAGCTAGGTAAAACTTCGATTTTGACTTCTTAAGAGCCGGTTCGCATTGGAAAGGTCAGACAGGTGGAACTAGGGTGTATTCGATGTCAGCTCCTGTCATAATAAAGTTTTGTTTTGAAATCAGCCGTGAACGAGGTATTAAAATAAACATTTTGGATGCGATGTCAGTTGATATTAGAAAGTTTCAGTGATGACGTAGGATTAAGAAAAGGATTAGTTAACTGAATAATTAGCAGAATACATATAAGGTGAGTTTGTTGGAGTTAGTTGGAGCCGGAACAGACGGAGAGATTAGACGTGACCCTAAGTAATTCAAGCACGCAGAAGTTATCGTTTACCTTTTCCATCTCCAGCGTCTCTGCCTATCGAAATCAGTTGACGAATTCTCCCCCCCTCTCTCTTGTCACGACTGTTGTGAATGTTTCAAACTACAATTAAACTTTCGTATCAAACAACCAACAGACACGTTTCGTAACGGTACTCTAATTTCCCCTTTGGTATCGTATCGTTACAATCTCCCTTAATATGTCCTCTTGACGACATCATGTGTCCGAACAGAGCTGGTAAATGTAAATATTTGCTGGTCAGTCGACTCTAGTGTGTTCATGTCTCGGAATCTTCAGATGAACTTCGCTTATGAGTTTATCCCTGCTTTTCCAGTAGTACCCAGCCTGTCTCGTTCATCTTACTTAGATAGTTTGTGAGATTAGTGGCAAGTGGCTCTACAGCTGCTGTTTTGAGGGGTGTTGCTTTTATTAAAAAATGGAACAGGTTGTTTGCACAGCAAAATACCCAGGGTAGATGGTCTCATGAAAGAATCTTAATTGCTTACATTATTCAGACAACCAAAATATAGAGACAAAATGAAATAAGGCCAGGATCGTTTCTGAGATTATCAGAAAAGACAAAATTATTTGCATTAGAAAATGTTTTGGTGAGCCAACCTCATTGGGAAATATTGCATTAATAATCTTTGACAATTCACCTTCTCCGACATATTTTGAAAATCAGAATCGTGACAAAAAGCACGTAGGGATGAGGGCCAGGTTGAATATAGAAAGAGTGGGAAGGAAGCTCCTAAAACATGCTGATCCGAGATATGAGTGAGAGATACAAATTAAAGTAGGTTTGAGTTTAGAGGGTTAATCCAGCCCTCTGACCCCTACAGAGATTGGATAATTCCTCCAATTTGGAAAAGTTATTTAAAGAAAACTGGCATAGTAAGAAATTGACATTAAAGATGAGCAAATATTATAAACAGGCCATCCTCACGACATTTGGACACTCTGGATTGGATATAAGCAGGAGTTTTTGACACATCTCATATAGCGAGTGTCCGATGAGAAGATGTAAAGGCAGATAGATAGATTGGTAGATAGAATCAGTCCTTTCGCTCTTGAACCGAGACCTTGTGCCAAACTTTGAATATTAAAGATTTGACTTACTGCGAGACCATTTACAACTGTTTTGTATATTTCAGTGTTCCTCTACTTGGAAAAGTTTAAACCGCTGTTTACAATAAACGATATAAACAAAAGGTGTTGGTTGATTTCTAACCCTTATTGATATTTTTTGTGGTAGCATTTTTCATGTGGGTTACATTATTTTGATATAAACCCTCTGTCAACGAAGTCGATGGCACTATCAAGTAAGTGAACCATTATATTCATGTTTTTGCAGAGCATCATTATGATTTATGTGGGTAAACTTATAGGGGTATATAAAGGTTTTATTCGTGTTAGTGGTTGTCAGTTAATTGTTGGTACATTGGAAAATTCTGAGGTTTTTGTCTGACCCCTTTTTCTTCTTACCCCATTCACTTGTTATCGTCTTATCATGGGCCGCAGCTGTAAATGAATTAAGGGCGAAAAAAAAAAAAAAAAAAAAAAAAAAAAAACATCAAAAAACAACAACAAAAAACAAAGACAGGGATACTTTAAAACTCAGTTTTTATTCCACAGATTTACAACTAGATCGTGGTTGAAAACGTTCTTCCCAAGCCAGGAAAAAATTGTCTACCAAGTAGGATGATGTATAGTGATCCGAATAAGAGTTTCTCTTTGGTGCCAGGAAGCCCATCATAAAGGATTATGTTTCTTACAAAAGGAATTAACACAGAAACAATTCTTTCAACGTAAAAAGAAAAAAGGAAAAGCACACACACAGACACACACTGTAACGGAGATAACACTCAACCTTATTTAACCAAAAGATAACCCCCCTCGCGTGTCAATTTAAATTTTATTTAACCAGGAATAAAAGTAACACGTGCGTCCAATTAACTGTTTATTTATTTACAGATAAAAAAACTATATCAAACATGCATATAGCATTCCCTTAAAAAGAAAGAAAGCACATACTGCTAAAACTATTATACTTCAGTGTTCAGTCGAATGACCGAACGTTTAACTCTAGATGTAATATATTAACGTGACCTGTGGGTGTGAGTACCGCGGATGTTGTTGACAGATAGATTGATAAGACCGGGCAAGTAGCCAATGGGAAGCAGGCAACATAACCAATGGAAAGCAAAGAAGTGAGATGTGGGCGTAACCATGGTTAACGAAAAAGAAGAATTGCTGCAGATCACGTGAGAGTTGTAGACTATGTAAGTTCCCGAATTTCGGCTAAAGTCAGTTGTTCACTGGCTCTTCCGTCTCCCGACAGCTCCTCCGTGTGCGCGAACTCTCTGCGATTGCTTTTCTGCTCCACACAAGTATCATCGCCGAAAATAAAATATAATCTTATATTTTTATATACATACGTGTTCCTCGTTGTTAATAACGATACAGTATACTATACAACATAGACAGTAGTATTCGAAAAAGATTTAGGTCGAAAATAACGAACAAAGCAGAGGTACGAATACAAGAAATAATAGAATTCGTTAGAATTCAAAAATAAAACAGTCTTACAAGTTCAAAGAAGTCCTTTAAAAAATGGAAGTCTTCACGATTGTAGAATCTTCAGTTGGACAGCGGCAGCAGCAAATGTAATAAAGAAAAAATATATTGAGATATATTTCAGCAATTAGTTTCTTTGAAAGTTTCTTGATCAAAAGTCTTGAAGAGGAGAATTCCTTCCAGGCTTATTGTTCATCATCCATAATTTTTGTGTTCTCGGCATAGCAATTCCACGGTAGAAAACTTGAAAGAATTTCCTCTATTTAGCAGTTATAAATATCTCCTTTCGATTAGGAGATTCAGCAATTGATAAAAGATACCTGATAGAACTCCGCCAGACTCTCAGTCAGCCATTAGAAATTTTCCTATTCAGAGGAAAATTTCTTCACACTACATGGTTCTCAGCGGTCAAGTGCGGAGCTTCTTTTTCTGCGGTCTGCTTACACCAAAATCTTCTCCCGAAAAGGCCGAGTTTCTTATTTCCCACTTCAACGTTAGAAACGGTGTTAGTTTCGGTCACGCCACTATCCACTTCCTCCGGTAAAGACGAAAAAAGTCCCGTCAACCCAAACCTCTATCATTCAAAAAAATAATTTCGATACATCTTTTTGGTTCAGGCATGTGCAGATCGCGCTTCCTGGAGAGAGAGACCTCCAGGGAAATAACACAAACACGGATATTAGATAACAGATTATATTACACAAGAAAGATAGAGTTACATAGAAAAGGTAAGAAGTCTCGTACTGTTCGGATAACACCGATATTGATCTGCCCTCTGGCAGCGAAATCTCTAGTACTAATAACGGTGATAAGAATCCATTATGGTGATATGGGTAAGGAACCCACAACAAAAATGCAAAATACAATTTTTTAATTGTCAGATAATTGAATATGCACCTGTAATTTACAGAAAATGATTTTACAGCAAGTTTGATTCACGGATTTTGAAAACATTAACTACTTAGTTGAGTTTTATGGCATATCAAATACCAAACCCTGTTCACACACACACACACACACACGCGCATATATATATATATATATATATATATATATATATATATATATATATATATATATATATATATATATATGAAATGTAAACGAACAGTTTTTAAGTGACATTATTTTAGTATTTTTTAAAAACCCAATCGACAATAAATACAAAAAGTAATGCAGTCACTTTGTCGTGAAGCGTTTCCAGTAAGTTCCTCCAGGATCTCCTCTAACTCGAATGCTAGTACCGTGATTATTTGTAGTTAACTTTTCTTCATCGATTTGATTACTAACCTTAACAGTTATCAGCAACTTTCCTTTGATTGTTTCATATTTCTTAAAAATCCACAGTCTTCTGTTGTCAAAAGAAAACCAATTTTGATCATACCAGCATACAGTTATCTTTGGGATTTGATTTATGTTAATTTTTTGGGTCAGCAGATCATCCAAAGTTTGACCAATGCATAGATGTCCATGACGACCTTTTTCATAAAAGGTTGTAGCTATTGAATCCTGTGAATAACGAATCGAAGAAGGAGATAATTGCTTGAAACCAGATCTATCTTGACTATTAATTTCAATTCTAGGCTGGGTTGGCCTTATATAATCAAGATCCCGAGTATTGGCCCGGGCTGCTCCACTATAAGAATGACTGGCGCTGCAAAACCCTTCGTAGCCGTATGGCAGTCCCATAAAACCGCTTTGGGGTAAGACTGTTCTCCCCAGAGCTTCACTGTCGTATATACTGTTGTATTGGTTTCTTCTGATGTTAAACACATCATCATCGGTTGATTCAATATCGACCGGCTGGTGTAATATTTTTGTTCTTGGAAAACTTCTATTTTGGGATGGAGTTTCTCCCAATCCATTGTTATGTTTTTCTTTTCGAAAAAATGATAATAAACCTCCCATAATTGCAAATTAAAAGAGTTAAAGATTCCGTTGACTCTTGTAATTTGTTAAGCTTAGCTAAGCATGTCACAAAGCTTGATATATGGGTTCCTCTGTGAGAATCAAACTCGCTACTCAAGGCCAGTTATTTGTCAACTTATAATTGATATAAACCTTGTATGTGATTTGTGGTATTGACTTCTAAAAGAATTCCTTGATCAAAATATCCAAAGTTTAAATCCAGAAAATCTTTGAAAATGCTGATTCGTTGTTTCTATAATAAAAAAACAAAAACAAAAGAAAATAAACAAAAAACAAAATAAATCAACCAAACAATAGATAAATAAAAACTACGAGAAAAAAACTTTTGCATAAAATTCAATATTTACCTTCGTGATTGTTAATCATTGTTAAATTATAAATCTTCAATTTACTTTTATATGGACCACACACACACACACACACACACACACACACACGCATATATATATATATATATATATATATATATATATATATATATATATATATATACATACATACACGCGCACACACACACACATACACACGCACACGAACAATTTAGTTAATTGAATTGTCGAAGAAAAGCTTATTAGAGCAGGCACACCAATGTCAGACACACACACACAAACACATGCACACACACATACACACATGCACACACATACAACAGGCACGCCAGCACACACACGCATATACACATTCCCACGTACACACGCACGCATACGAACGCACAGATACACCCACCCATAAACATACACTTACGCATACACTTACGCACGTATATATATATATATATATATATATATATATATATATATATATATATGTGTGTGTGTGTGTGTGTGTGTGTGTGTGTGTGTGTGTGTGTTCATGTTTATATTGTAAAAAATGAAATTCTACGGAATGGCCACCATAGCCTTTCAATACTTGTTAAGTAGAGCGACTGAATTAAAAGAAAACAAAACAAAAACTTTTTTGTACCCCTCCAACTTTCGTCCTGTCCCAAATTTCACATGAACAATAAAAACACTATAGTTTCTTTGTTTAATGGCATATCAACCTTTGTAGATTATTTGATGCCAAAGCCATTCTCCTAGAAGAACAGTAGCTGGGAGGATAAGGGGGTGGGTTCATACCTTTCCCAAGGGTATTTGTCCGAAAGTGAACGTAATAGCACGACTAGGAGTTCAAACTCGCTTGCTACGATTCCGCAGTCGATCGCTTTAACCCTTACACCACGAGGACACGCCCCCCCCCCACTTTAGCCTGTTTTACATTCGTCTTACTAGAAAAATACACGTTTATCATTTGATCCAATGAATTTTGCAACGAAAGGAGACATTTATGTGTTCCTCTGTGTGTGTGTGTGTGTGTGTGTGTGTGTGTGTGTGTGTGTGTGTGTTCCTCTGTGTGTGTGTGTGTGTGTGTGTGTGTGTGTGTGTGTGTGTGTGTGTGTGTGTGTGTGTGTGTGTGTGTGTGTGCATAAACGTAAACTTGCAGAAACTATTTTATCAACTCATCTAAACTTTTTCAATATGAATATTCTTAATAAAAAAAGTTTGTCCCTTTTAAATTTTGAATTAATTTGATTATAGTAATTAGAAAATACGCTGGAAATTAGGAACTTAAGTAAAATACTTATAAAACATATACATTGTAAATGATTTTACTATAAAAAAAAGCATTAAAAATAATTTATTATAAAAATGCATTGTAAATTATTTACTATAAAAATGCATTTAAAATGATTTACTATAAAAATACATTAAAAATAATTAACTATAAAAATGAATTTAAAATGATTTACTATAAAAAGGAATTTAAAATAATTTACTATAAAAATGCATTGTAAATGATTTACTAGAAAAATGCATTGTAATTGATTTACTAGAAAAATACACTGGAAATGATTTACAATAAAAATGCACTGGAAATGATTTACAATATAAAAATGCATTTAAAATAATTTACTATAAAAATGCATTGTAAATGATTTACTATAAAAATGCATTGTAAATGATTTACTATAAAAATGCATTGTAAATGATTTACTATAAAAATGCATTGTAATTGATTTACTATAAAAATGCATTGTAATTGATTTACTAGAAAAATGCACTGGAAATGATTTACAATAAAAATGCACTGGAAATGATTTACAATATAAAAATGCATTTAAAATGATTTACTATAAAAATGCATTGTAATTGATTTACTATCAAAATGCATTGTAAATGATTTACTATAAAAATGCATTGTAATTGATTTACTATAAAAATGCATTTAAAATGATTTACTATAAAAATGCATTGTAATTGATTTACTATAAAAATGCATTTAAAATGATTTACTATAAAAATGCATTGTTAATGATTTACTATAAAAATGCATTGTAATTGATTTACTAGAAAAATGCATTGGAAATGATTTACTAGAAAAATGCACTGGAAATGATTTCCTATAAAAATGCATTGGAAATGATTTACTATAAAAATGCATTGTAAATGATTTACTATAAAAATGCATTGTAAATGATTTACTATAAAAATGCATTTAAAATGATTTACTATAAAAATGCATTGTAATTGATTTACTATAAAAATGCATTTAAAATGATTTACTATAAAAATGCATTGTTAATGATTTACTATAAAAATGCATTGTAATTGATTTACTAGAAAAATGCATTGGAAATGATTTACTAGAAAAATGCACTGGAAATGATTTCCTATAAAAATGCATTGGAAATGATTTACTATAAAAATGCATTGTAAATGATTTACTATAAAAATGCATTGTAAATGATTTACTATAAAAATGCATTTAAAATGATTTACTATAAAAATGCATTGTAATTGATTTACTAGAAAAATGCATTGGAAATGATTTACTAGAAAAATGCACTGGAAATGATTTATAATAAAAATGCACTGGAAATGATTTACTATATAAAAATGCATTGTTAATGATTTCCTATAAAAATGCATTGTTAATGATTTCCTATAAAAATGCATTTAAAATAATTTACTATAAAAATGCATTGGAAATGATATACTATAAAAATGCATTGGAAATGGTTTACTATAAAAATGCATTGGAAATGATTTACTATAAAAATGCATTGGAAATGATATACTATAAAAATGCATTGTAAATGATTTACTATAAAAATGCATTTAAAATGATTTACTATAAAAATGCATTGTAATTGATTTACTAGAAAAATGCATTGGAAATGATTTACTATAAAAATGCATTGGAAATGATATACTATAAAAATGCATTGTAAATGATTTACTATAAAAATGCATTGTAATTGATTTACTAGAAAAATGCATTGGAAATGATTTACTATAAAAATGCATTGGAAATGATATACTATAAAAATGCATTGGAAATGATTTACTATAAAAATGCATTGGAAATGATTTACTATAAAAATGCATTGGAAATGATTTACTATAAAAATGCATTGGAAATGGTTTACTATAAAAATGCATTGGAAATGATTTACTATAAAAATGCACTGGAAATGATTTACTATAAAAATGCACTGGAAATGATTTATTATAAAAATGCACTGGAAATGATTTACTATAAAAATGCATTGGAAATGATTTACTATAAAAATGCACTGGAAATGATTTACTATAAAAATGCACTGGAAATGATTTACTATAAAAATGCATTGGAAATGATTTACTAGAAAAATGCATTGTAATTGATTTACTAGAAAAATGCATTGGAAATGATTTACTATAAAAATGCATTGGAAATGATATACTATAAAAATGC
This sequence comes from Sepioteuthis lessoniana, assembly GCA_963585895.1. Classification (NCBI taxonomy): domain Eukaryota; kingdom Metazoa; phylum Mollusca; class Cephalopoda; order Myopsida; family Loliginidae; genus Sepioteuthis; species Sepioteuthis lessoniana. The sequence continues at coordinate 4,208,493 of OY757943.1, read as the reverse complement.
ATTGTAAATGATTTACTAGAAAAATGCATTGGAAATGATTTACTATAAAAATGCATTGTAATTGATTTACTATAAAAATGCATTGTAATTGATTTACTATAAAATGCATTGGAAATATTTTACTATAAAAATGCATTGGAACTGATTTACAAAAAAATGCATTGGAAAAGATTTACTATAAAAATGCATTGGAAATGATTTACTATAAAAATGCATTTCAAACGATTTACTATAAAAATGCATTGTAAAGGATTTACTATAAAAATGCATTGTAATTGATTTACTATAAAAATGCATTAAAAATAATTTACTATAAAAATGCACTGGAAATGATTTACTATAAAAATGCATTGTAAATTTTTTACTATAAAAATGCATTGTAAATGATTTACTATAAAAATACATTAAAAATAATTAACTATAAAAATGAATTTAAAATGATTTACTATAAAAAGGAATTTAAAATAATTTACTATAAAAATGCATTTAAAATGATTTACTATAAAAATGTATTGTAAATGATTTACTATAAAAATGCATTGTAATTGATTTACTATAAAAATGCACTGGAAATGATTTACAATAAAAAGGCACTGGAAATGATTTACAATATAAAAATGCATTTAAAATAATTTACTATAAAAATGCATTGTAAATGATTTACTATAAAAATGCATTGTAAATGATTTACTATAAAAATGCATTGTAATTGATTTACTATAAAAATGCATTTAAAAAAATTTACTATAAAAATGCATTGTAATTGATTTACTATAAAAATGCACTGGAAATGATTTACAATAAAAATGCACTGGAAATGATTTACAATATAAAAATGCATTTAAAATAATTTACTATAAAAATGCATTGTAATTGATTTACTATCAAAATGCACTGGAAATGATTTCCTATAAAAATGCATTGGAAATGATTTACTATAAAAATGCATTGGAAATGATTTACTATAAAAATGCATTGGAAAAGATTTACTATA